>JAFVLL020021386.1:47634-89488 GCA_021397915.2 Tor tambroides
AGTTTGATGACTTTGAACAGGAAAACACAAAGAAACCTGGGAAACCTGCAGCTAAAGCCGGTCTGCAGCCGGTCACTGTGGCTGATGATGTGAAGGAGAAGATTGTAAGGACATATATTGGCTCTTATTGATTCTTTCTATCTATATACTGTATATACATAAACAGTCACATGCACACACCTATTATTTATATTTATACACAAGCATGTGATAAAGTGCAGGGGTATCAAACTTTTTGATGGCAAGGAGCCCAAAATATGACAATCTTGTGAGGGACCCCATGAAAATATAAAGCAGCTGTATATTAAATATGTATGGAGACTTCTTTCCCCTTTTTGAAAAATAGTAAGCATGATATTACAAAGGTGTTTTTTTTTTAATGTATTAAAATATTTTTTGAGATTATTTACTTGGTGTTAAAATAACACTCTTTTGCTCGCTATTACTGATGTATGAACGCAGCTGTAGAAACCTTTTAAAAATATGTATTAAGCTATAACATTGATTTTGATAGCTATGAAATTTTAATTTTCTATTTATTATTTTTTACATAGACCCCTAAGTACCCCCTAAGGTTCTCTGGAGCTCAGTTTGAAAACTATTAATGGATTGTTGATGGATTTCTTGCTTTTTCTGTTGTGCAGAAACTCGAGGTTCCCAAAGTCAAAGGTCAGTTGCTCGTTTTTGGAGCCACCAACTGGGACCTGATTGGCAGAAAAGAAGTGCCAAAACAGCAAGGTATGATCACGTGTGAGCCAGAGAAATCTGGGTTACAGTATAGTTTTAAAGGCGTTAGAAGAGTAGTCTCGCCTGAGTGAGTCATCTGTGTTAATCTGTTAATGAGACATTGTGAAACCAGAGTTTAATTTGCACTTTAGTTTGCACCTTGGTTTTCTCTTGAAGAGGTTGGTAAGCACTGTTTCTGCTGCCATAGACAAGACAGACTTGACAGTGCTGTTATATGAAAGCAAATATCAAAACAAAGTGAAAATGAATATATATCAGCTAGATAATCTATGATCCCACCAAAATATAGAAATTCACTTTTTTGTGAACTTTTTTTTGTGAATATACACACTACTATTAAAAAAAATTGGGGTCAGTAAGATGTTTCTTATGTTCTCTTAAGCTCACCAAGGCTGCATTTTTTTGGGTTAAACAATACAGTAAAAAAAAAAAGTAATATTGTGAAATATTATTTGCTGTTTTAATGTTTTCAAATATGATTTATTCCTGTGATTACAGACTTGAATGTCACACGATACTTCAGAAATCATTCTAAAATGCTGATTTGGTGCTCAAGAAACATTTCTTAATATTATCAATGTTAAAAAAAAACATTGTGCTGCTAATATTTTTATGGAAACTGATACATTTTTTTCAAGATTCCTCGATCAATAGAATATTCAGAAGAACAGCATTTATTTTAAGTAGACTTTTTTTGTAACAGTACTTCACAATGTAATTGACCTTATTCTTGCTTTTTATGCATTTAATGCGTCTTTGCTGAACACAATCATTAATTAAAACAAAAAAAGATCTACTATTTTAAGTACACGCTGACTGAATGTAAAGCAGTGAATTTGCACTTCTGTGTGGGATAAATAAGATTTAAGTTGCAATAACTGATAACAGTCATATTGTAATCTTCAGAGTAGGGAAAATTTTCTCACACTGAAAACATGACAAATCGGCCAGGTGCAAAAATCAACTTCACACTTAAAATAAGAAAGAGGAAGTGTGTGGGTTGCAGTCATTTATAAAATCTTCATCTTTGATATACTTTTCATGCGTGTCTGTGTGTGTTTTTGCAGCTGCTTACAGGAACCTTGGGCAGAATCTGTGGGGCCCCCATCGCTATGGATGTCTCAATGATGTCCAGGTTAGCTGTGTGGTGTCTGGACCCTGTGCTGCCCACAGTCTCATCATCACCACAGAGGGCAAACTCTGGAGCTGGGGTAAGTGTCCACACAAGAAGAGTTTTTCCTGTTTTATTCAGGATTTTAAACCGGCCCTCATAAATGCCACATCATGAGGAGTAACATAAAACGCTGGCAACCTATTGACACCAAAGACACAAAGATGTCAAGTAATTTATTTTTAAAAATGTTTAACTTTTTTTTTAGACAACCGTTCAAAAAGTGTTGTTTTGTTTTGTTTTTTTGTGTAAGAAGTGTCTTATGCTCACCAAGGCTGCATTTATATGATCAAAAATACCATAAAAAATAATATTTTGGTATATTACAATTTAAAATATTTTTTTATTCTAATATATTGTAATATATTCCGTTCAACATAAGTGCAATTTATTCCTGTGACAGCAAAGCTGAATTTTCAGCAGCCAATGATTTGCTGTTCAAGAAACATTTTTTATTATCAGTGTTGAAAATGGTTGTGCTGCTTGATTTTTGTGGAAACCCTGATAATTTTTTCCAGTATTTTTTGATGAATAGAAAGTTCAAAAACAATCCTATCTATCTATAATTTATTAGGGGTGTAACGGTACACAAATATGATGGTTCCGTATGTACCTCGGTTTTAATGTCACGGTTCGGTATAATTTCGGTACAGCAGGGGGAAACTAAACTTTTTTTTTTTTTCTTTTTTTTTATATAAATAAACAGTGTTTTACTGAACAAGATGCTCTCTCTTTAAATACATTCAGTTATAGTTAAATTTTTTAGTGATAAAAATCTACCTCAGCTTATGCTTAAAACTATAGGGAGCCTTTTTACATTATAATTTTTACATTTTACATACTTTTACAGTTTACCTAACAACTTAACACAAACTTAAATTTAATTATTTATTTTTAAATAGATAATCAACACTCAACTTTTAAAAGAAATGTATGCAAACATGTAAATTGCACATAATGCAGGTTTTAAATTAACTTATACGTTAAAAAAAATTCTAGGCTATTTGTTAAAATATATTCAGTTACACTCTGGCTGTCATAGCATATTTCATAACATTAATTTAAACATACATTAAATAATTAAGACTAACAGGTTTAGTAAAATATGAGTATATGGTGTAATATTTCGCGAAATGCTCCTCTCTAGACTTCATTTTTCTAGTAAACTAACGAGCTGTGGACACTGATGACTTGCTGAGGTAAATGAAATGCTACGTGACATTTTATTTCCCCGCTGTTTTGATGTCTTTCCGCGGTTGAAACACTGATTGAGCAATTACATGAGGCATTACATGTTCAGTCATGTTTATTCGCGTTAAAACTATTAGTACAGAGGATGGAATGATCGCGTTCACTCGTGCTCCGCCTTGCACAAGTCTGCAGCGTGTCACGGCTCAGACATGGGAACTGGAGCTGATCGCGGCTGCTCTAGTAATGCTTGTTGGGTTTATACCAGCACATTTCTGAACCATCCCAGAAGTGGCTCTCCAAGGCGTTTGGTACGAATACGTGTACCATTACACCCCTTGTGCGTGCGTGCGTGTGTGTTCTCCGATATAAGAAGTTGTGGCCTAATGGTTAGAGAGTTGGACTTGTAACCTAAAGATTGCGAGTTCGAGTCTCAGGTCCGGCAGGAATTGTAGGTGGGGGGAGTGAAAGTACAGCGCTCTCTCCACCTTCAATACCACGACTGAGGTGCCCTTGAGCAAGGCACCGAACCCCCAACTGCTCCCTTGGCGCCGCAGCATAAATGGCTGCCCACTTCTCCGGTTGTGTGTTCACTGCTGTGTGTGTGCACTTTGGATGGGTTAAATACAGAGCACAAATTCCGAGTATGGGTAACCATATTTGGCCACATGTCATGTCACTTTCACTTATAATAACAATTGGTCAATAAACTAATATGTCCATTTTCATAAAAGAAAACAACTTAAAGATATGAATTTCTGCATCTGGTCCTTCTCAGGGCGTAATGAAAAAGGCCAGTTGGGTCATGGAGACACTAAACGATTGGAGGCTCCGAAGCTAATTGAGGGCCTGGGGGAGGAAGCGATTGTAGCAGCTGCTTGTGGTAGAAACCACACCATGGCTTTAACAGGTAGGCAAACTTGTGGTATGTTTGTCATGTAATTGCCGTAATTATAATTACGTTGTTATAATAAAAACAATAATAATAATAATAATAATAACTGCAAATGTGGTGTTCTTATGCTTTGTCTCACAGAAAATGGTACTGTCTACTCCTTCGGAGAAAACAAACTGGGGCAGCTTGGCCAGGGCAATCAGACAGATGCCGTGCTCAGCCCAGCTACAGTAAGACTCTCTTGGTTTCACTTGCGCATACAATGTTCATTGTATTTTTAATGTTCACAAAACATCTGCATTGATTTACCTACAGATCCAGTACAACGGGCAGCCGATAGTCAAAGTGGCCTGTGGTGCAGAGTTCAGTATGATTGTGGACTGCAAGGGGAACCTTTATTCTTTTGGTTGCCCAGAATACGGCCAACTAGGTAACACTGTAGTAAAATGGGGTTTAACTGAAATACAGTTACCAAAAACACCTGTTTGGATTATTTACTCTTTTTGAACTGTATCTAAAAGGGCATAACTCAGATGGAAAGTTCATCGCTCGTGCCCAGCGTATTGAGTTTGACTGTGAGCTGATCCCTAGACGGGTGGCCATTTTTATTGAGAAGACCAAGGATGGCCAAGTGCTTCCTGTGCCCAATGTCGTGGCTCGGGATGTAGCATGTGGGGCCAATCACACAGTGAGTAGCAAGGTTATGGATAGTGGTGCAAGTCAAATATGAATGAATTAACATTATATAAGATTATATTGTTGCGTCCACACAGCTGGTGCTAGATTCCCAAAAGCGTGTGTTTTCATGGGGATTTGGGGGATATGGACGACTAGGCCACACCGAGCAGAAAGATGAGATGGTCCCACGGTTAGTCAAGCTCTTTGACTTCCCTGGACGTGGAGCAACTCAAATATACTGTGGCTATCAGTGTTCCTTTGCTGTCAGTGAAACAGGTAAATGTAATTCCTCCCTGGGGAAAAAAACAGCCTATCATACCCATCATCTATTTGTGGTTAATGCTGCTTTTTTATTTTTCAGGTGGTCTGTTTTTCTGGGGAGTGACAAACACATCCCGTGAGTCCACCATGTACCCCAAAGCTGTGCAGGATCTGTGCGGATGGAAGGTTCGCAGTCTGGCCTGTGGGTAAGTAAAGACAGAGGAAAATGTGTTTTATAAAATATTTTGAAATTTTCAGAATGATGATTAGGTGTTATCTATAACTCCTCTCAGGAAGAGCAGTATTGTCATAGCAGCTGATGATAGCACCATTAGCTGGGGACCATCGCCCACATTTGGAGAGCTGGTATGTTTATCTGTGTTCTGATAAAACCTGTTTAAGAATTAAGTCAGTAACTCCATAACAGTTTGGGGTCAGTAAGATATTTATATAGCCATTAACTGGTGTAATGGCTAGCAAAAGTTCAGCTTTACCATCATGGGAATAAAATACATTTTAAAATATAATACAATAGAAACGCTTATTTAAATTTCACAATATTACTGTTTACCCTGTTTTTGATCAAGTAAATAAAAAAGGCTTCCTTCAGTAGTGTAAGATGGCAATTTTCTCATTTAAAATTTTTGCATTTTTAGGGGTATGGTGACAACAAACCCAAGTCATCCACCACTGCTCAAGAGGTCAAAACGCTGGATGGCGTGTACTCGGAACAGGTGAGTTCTCCTGTCAACAGCGTGAATCATATCCTCCCAGAATTCAGTTCTATGTGTGATAATTGTATGGCTATGCAATTGGAAACTTTGTCATTTCAGGTGGTGATGGGCTATTCTCATTCCCTGGTTATTGCTCGGCAAGACACAGAGCAGGAGAAAGAAAAGCTCAAGAAGCTTCCTGAATACAACCCGCGCACACTCTGATTGGACACCATTCGCATTTTCTCCAGGGGCTTTTTTTTATGGAATGCCTCTGCTCACTAGGTCACCTGGGTAATCACAGTTTGGTTGGGATGGGATTGTTTATTTTTCCTTTATGTTTGGACATCATATTACATTTTCGAAAGACAAGCCACATGTTGGATAAAAGTAAGAAAGAAGTTGCATTAACTGATCTGTCTAGGCTCGGGCGTTTCAGAATGCTAATTGTGGCATCACATGCCTGTTTTATTTTCACAAGAGCCAGCAACTACTCAGAGCACTCGGATTCCACTGGATCCATCCCCTTTACTTATACATTCCTAATGGAAGTATATCACAGATTGTTTTGTTGTTTATTTTTCCATAACGATGACTGTGAGATCTATGTCTGCTCTCTTCCAAAAACTGGTGCTAAATCATTCTAATGCAGACTATCAATGGGCTAATGGTTAACTTAAAGACAAACTCACTCCATTCTTGTGCCTTTTTAAGTAAGATGATTCAGGCTGAGGAAGTTCAGTTAGTCCTATGACAACTCAAGTGTTATGGGGCACTTCATCTTTTAAACATCATTTTCATTACTTCCAGCTCCATGTTATCATCACCATACATAAGAACATCATTTTCCTCAAGACCACGTAGCTAATATGTAAGCTTTTTTTCCTCACTCTTAAGATACAGACTCCTGTTAATCTGATCAGGGAAGTATTATCAACTCCTGCAATGCAAATGAGACATCAGCTGTGAGATTTCTATTAAATTCATTCTCCCTTTTTTAGAAATATAAATCCTTAATGTTCATGCCCTTGCTAGTATTGTTAACTACAGAAATGCTGTTCTCATGTCTTGATGTTAGCATGTTTTTGAAATAATGGACTTGATGTTGAGGAGTAGTATTGTCCCATCATCTGGGACCACAGTGTCTTTACAGAGCATCATTTCATGCAATATGTCGAATACTGTGCCATTTCTTTGTGTTCACCTGGGCTTAAACTGTGATCACATTTGTTGTTTCATAATCTGTTTGTAAGTCCATACAAGAATCCATCCAGTTTTGGGTGAGCAAACAAGCTGATGTGTTTTATGTTCAATAATTTTAAATTGTGTACTTAAAAGAAATGTGTTCATTTGTTTTGGCAGTATATGTCCAGAAACTGGAATTTCAACTCCTATTCTGAATTCTAAAATGTTTTTTTTTTTTTCTTAATATTAAATAAAGTTCATGTAAGTTGGTATATGTTGTAGTTTTTTTGTTTTTTTTAACCCATGCATATGCTTTATTTTTATCCCTCAAGTTAGCAGAACAGTGTGCTGTTATCTTAGTTGCCATTAAGTGAAAATTCACCCTATTTATTTTCCAAATGCCTGTTGCAGGTGTTGTGAACAATTCATCTGTGCATGTTTCATTTAAAAAAAAAAAAAATTTTTTAATGTTTAATCAAATATCAGAACTGGACCAAGTGATTTTTTTTTTTTTCCTCTGGTGAAGTATGAGGACTTCAATCATTTAGCCTGCATAAACCCCCTCTGCAAGCTCATCTTCCTCCACTCCTCTAATTCCCACAGCTCAAAATTCAAACAACTGATGCATAAAACCAAATCCGTTTGAACTAAAAACATTGTTGTCTAATAATCTGTTACACTCAGATCTACACCACAATATAAAAGAAAAGATCTGATGCTACTTCATTGTTGTGGTAGATAAATATGAATACATAGGTGTGTGCTTATCTAACATCGAAACGACAATTATAAAGAACTACATATGGATACATAAAATGTAGTCATATATGAATTTATTTAAAGGTAAAAAAACCAACAAGAATTTAATCCTCATCCTCCTCCTCCTCCTCATCCTGGTTGATCTGGAAGTAGCGAAGCTCGTAGCTTTCCTTCGTGTTAGCTACAACACGCAACCAGTCTCTGAGATTGTTCTTCTTTAAGTATTTCTTTGTAAGGTATTTCAGGTACCTGCAGAAAAGATGAGAACAGTGGAATAAAATGTAAAAAAAAAAAATAATTGGGAAAAAGTCAAGATGTATCAAAACACACACACCTCTTGGAGAAGGGCACCTCAGAAGATACTGTGATTTTGCTCTTGCTTCTTTCAATGGTGACCACTCCACCTCCCAGGTTTCCTGCTTTACCGTTGACTTTGATGCGCTCCTGTAGGAACTGCTCCTGTATCCATACACGCAAATGATAAGTCGTAAACTCAGACAGCTAGCGGTTATCTGACTTCTACAGTATAATAAAGTCCGTTTTACACAATAAGCCTTTTTAAGGGCTTGATCTAACGTTACTCACAAAGTTTGCAGCATCCATAATGCCATCTTCGACGGGATGCGTGCAGTCCAGCGTGAACTTCAGGACCTGCTTCTTCTTCTTTCCTCCTTTAGAGCTCTGCTGCTTCCTCTGCAATTAAAAACAAAAAAAAATGTATACTTTCAGTCTTGTGTCTATGACAGTCCTGTCATTATCATCAGAATAACAAAACCGTCAGTAGAAATGTTGCGCGCAAGATTGAATTAAGTTCTCTGTGAATTTGGCTGCACGGGGTTCATTCAATGATACATAACGATTGCTTTACGAACTTTACGTTATTACTAAACTTATTTTGTGAAAGCGATTGAGTATACTATGCAATCTCGAATTATTTGTATACATGATAATGAATGGAAACGTCTGTTATTTCATTAACTAGGTCCGTATGTTCAAACTTACAACAGGCGCCATAGCGAGAAATTTCGTCGAAAGGAAGAACCGCGACTGCGCGAGCGTGACGTCACAGACTGTTTAATCTAGCGCTGATTGAATCGATGAGTTCGGTTTGTCTGTTGTTGGATATAATAATAATGGACGGTTAACCCAATAATAATAATAATAATAATAATAATAATAATAATAATAATGTACTCTGTGTAAGATTTGACCATACAAAAAATATTACTTTTGTTAAAGGAGACGGTTGAATAACGTTAATCTGATCAAAACGTGTGAATTTGGAATGATTAGTGGATGAGGAAATGATGACAGAAATTTCATGTTCGGAAGAACTATCCTTTTAAATGTGAACAAGTGTTGATCTTTTATAGAAAATGACCCACAAACTTCTATTTTTACTCGTATGAAATGGTCTAATGAACTAATGTTTTGAATGACGCCATTTTTCTGATATGACATGTTAGTTTGCATGTTAGTTTAAGCAAGATATACTGTGTGATTTATTTTTAGCTGCAGGGCTCTGCTTTTGACAGACAATGGCACCTGGTTTGTGTTGTATAATCAGGGTCTGAGTTTTCTGGCCCCAACATATCACCCCCTCATACAGCAGATACATGAGTGTGAACTGATTGTTTGCTGTTGAAGTTATGTCCTGCATCTAGGAACCCTCAGAGAACCTTCACACAGCATTCACTCCACACAGCAGAAGCACTCGGACAGGACAAGGTATTCAGATATTCATTATTTGTGAATTAAATATGTACATTTATTCTCTCTCTATCTTTTAGGTTGCATCTACTGAAGTGACCTTTTTGTTTTAGAGCGTATGGCCTCATTCAGAGGCTTGTTTCTGGTTTATAGCTTCAACAATGCGTACTGACCTTCGATCTCAAATAACTTTTTAAGTATATTTTCTGATTCAAGGAGAGCCCAAGAACACCAAGCATGCTTAGAATAATATTTCTGATAGATATACTGTATAAATGTACAATGTGTAAATGTGTTCACGCATATGCTATATCAGAGTCTTCTTATATTTTCAGATGTCTGGAGAGATCTTTTCCCCTCTGGATAATCTCTATGACCTGGACAGTGCCAACTGCCATCCTCTGGTGTGCCATTTGTGCCAAGAACAGTATGAGCATCCATGTTTACTGGACTGTTACCACACGTTCTGTGCCAGCTGCCTGCGTGGAAGGGCCGTGGACAGCCGACTGAGTTGCCCTCTCTGTGGGTAAGAATATACTTTATTTAATGTTTGATCACCTTATTCTGACAATTCACACACACACACAAATAATTCAGAAGAATGTATTATTATTAATGAATTTAGCATTTAAAGTTTATATCTAACAATTTTGACTTTTTCTAGCAATTCTGTGAAAAAAAGTCAGAATTGTTAGATATAAACTCAGAATTGTGAGAAAAAAGTCATAATTGTAAGATAAAAATTCGCAATTACTTTATTCCGTGGCGGAAATGGGCGTTCATACTTATGACATGTATGCATTTGAAAAATCTAACATTGTATTTATAGATCTAAATGGTCAAATGACATTGCCTGGTCAACTATATGGTGCCAGGGGCATTTGTAGGAGATATTACCTTCAACAGCTGCACCATAAATCCTGCCTTTGTGTTGGACTTAATCGAAAGTCTCTGGGCACATGCTGCCAAGGCCACTTTGGTATCAAACAATAAACCTAACACTATCTGACACTTGACATTGGATACATGGGTCCTGGGCTGGCTACAGTTAGAGATGGCTGAAATGCCTGTGTGCTCACCCTTCTGCTTCTATATAGTAAGTCTAGCAGCAGCTTAATCGCACACTGTAGATCTTGCACCTATGGAAGAAATATATTAAAAAATGGGAAAAAAGTTGGTGGTCTTTATAAAGCAGCATGTTAGAGTAAGTATAAATTTGTTTTTAGCTGGTTCAGTGTTAATTTGAAGGTTAAGTTACTGCAAATTTCTCAGTATTTGTGTTGCATTATGAGTGCTGCAGCATGAGTGTTACATTATGACATTGTGATTGCATGCATTATATGTATTTGTCATTGTTATGCAAAGTAGAGTATAGGCCAATATATCATTGTTTAAATCACTTTTTTTTTGTCAAATACATTTATACATTTAGCAGATGCTTTTATCCAAAGAATCTTACATTGCATTCAAGTTACAGTTTTTACATTTTATCAGCTCTTGCTTTCCCTGGGAATCAAACCCATGACCTTGGCATTGCTAGCGCCATGCTCTACTGTTTGAGCTACAGGAAAGACATTCACAAATACATTGTGAATGCTTCTCATGAAAGTGAATTCACAGGGAATCTTTGAAGTATTAAGCTTAGAACTGTTAAAATAATCTTTTTGCTGGGAATTATGTTTATTTGAGTGTCATGTTTGTGTCTATTTTTGACTCTATGGGGGTTTATCTCTCAGTCTCTGTTATATCTCAGAATTCAAAAGAGAGCTATTTGTGTCATTGTTGCTATGAGGGAGAGATAAACTCGTCAATGCCAGATGTATGACTAAGACATTATCAGGCAATGGGTCAAAAGTTCTGCACAGGCACACAAAACTCTCTGTTTCTTTTGTAGACATCAGTCCGTTGTGAAAGGAATAAATGCACTCCCCCCAGAGGATCGACTCCTGAAGTTCTTGGTGGACAGTTCAGCAGACAGTGAGGAAACCGTGCAGTGTGCTAACTGTGATTTGGAGTGCAAGAAACAGGTCTCATTATCACCATCACAACACTGAAACATGCACTTCATAAGGACTTTAACAGTTCCTTAAAGTCACAATGTAATAGAAATAGCAGAAGATTATTTTGTCATATATTGTGATGTACCGAGTGAAACTAGTGTAATGTAGGGTGCGGATTTTATTCATGGGTTGATTGGATGGAGGCAGATCTGAATGTGACCTGATATAGTAATAATATGATAGTACTTTCACGGAATAAATATTTTGAGAAAAAAATGCAATTTCATAAATTTAGTTCTCGCAAAAGTTGTTTACACAGAATTTATAAAGGAATAGTTCACCCAAAAAGTTAAAATCACTGACAATTTACTCACCCTCAGGCCATCCAAGATGTAGATGAGTTTGTTTGTTATCGGAACAGATTTGGCTAAATTTAGCATTACGTCACTTGCTCACCAAGGGCTCCTCTGCAGTGAATGGGTGCCGTCAGAATTAGAGTCCCAACAAAAGTATCATCATAATCCATGCAACTCCAGATGATCAGTTAATGTCTTATGAAGTGAAAAACTGTTTGTAACAAACAAATCCATCATTAAGGCCTTTTAACTTTGAACCGTCACTTCTTGCTAAAGTTCCAGTCTATAATTCACTATTACGTTTTGTCCAGGTAAAAAGTCCATCCCATGTTTTCCATGTTTCCAAGTCCATGTTTTTGCTTTTGGTGCTTAAATGTGCATATTTCTCTCCTGATTCAGACAAGTCAACTTTTCATTGGAGAAAGTAATAATATTATAGAGGGGCTCGCATTTTAGAAGCAACAGTTTGGTCGGCGCCGGTAGCCTCGTGGTTAGTGCGTCAACATATAGCGCAACTGCGCTCATAGCGACCCGAGTTCGATTCCCGCCTCGAGGTCTTTTGCTGATCTCGCTCCCCTCTCTCCACTCAATACTTTCCTGTCATCTCTCCACCGTCCTCTCAGAATAAAAGGCACAAAAAGCCCATAAATATAACTTCAAAAAAAATTTAAAAAAGAAGCAACGGTTTGGAGTTAAAAACATATATGAATTTGTTTATTACAAACATATAGATTTTTCACTTTACCAGACATGAATTGATGGACTGGAGTCATGCTAATTTATTTGTGGATTATTGTGATGTTTTTATCAGCTGTTTGGACTCTCGTTCTGACGGCACCCATTCACTGCAGAGGATCCATTAGTGAGCAAATGATGTAATGTGAAATTTCTCCAAATCTTTTCAGATGAATAAACAAATTAATTTATATCTTACGGGCTGAGGATGAGTACATTTCCAGGAAATTTTCTTGTTTGGATGAACTATTCCTTAAAGATCTTTTCTTCCATATTGTGATGTACATCCGAGTGAAAAGGATTGTACAACACATTGTCATATGACCAACCAGTCAGTAACTACTTATTTTAGGTATGTGTTTGATTCACTAAAAAGAACCATTAGAGTAAATCAAAGAGTCATTAGAATAATTTGTTCGGGATTTGGTAAACAGTGGTTGCTGTCACAGCCCTGTCACCAGCCCAGTCACTATCCACGTCACGGACTCCATTTCCCTGCATCCTGCCTGCTTCACACCTACACTTGATCCCCAATCAACACACCTGCCACCAAGGGCGTCATGCACTCATTATTTTTGAGGGGGCACGAGTTGGGGGGGGGGCCGTCATGTGACACACAGCAGCCACAACAGCACTTATTATTTATCTTTTCCTTTTTATTCAGAACATTCCCAAACGCATTAACTATATCATGAAATATTTTGATTTTCACCTTTATCGATTATGTTAGTTGATATAGTGGGCGATGGTCAAAGTAACCTAATAATGTATGTAATCTATTAAATATGGGTGTCATGCCATAACATATTTTAATACCACTGACTTTATATTTAATGTGAATTTAACATTGAAAGTTAATGTGAATAAAAACATTGTAAGTTAGGCTACTTATCATAACATTTTCATTGTACAGAAAGAGAGCAAAGAACATTTACATTATCAAAGAACATTTTTACTGACAGTCTAGAGTTCAAGCGCTCTCAAAAACTCCCATTAAAATCACAGAAGCTGTTTACACTATGAAATGAATATCTTACTTACATATTCGTACACACATTTGCACTTTGTTGTTTCTGATGTGAGAATTCAGCAGAAAGAGGTATTCAGTGTTGCCAACTAATTTTCAGGGGAAGTTGCTAAAGGAAGGTCGATTTGTTGCTAAAAGTTGCTAAATGACGCTGTGATGTCATTGCGCGATGACATCATTGCATAATTACGACGCAAAAATGTGTCACTACATCAAATCGCAGCAAAAAAAAAAAAATTATATATGTTAATTTAGATTTGTTTGTAAAATAATATAAATGCCTAATATAATATTAAAATATAAATAACTGTATTTTTAAATACAACCCTGAATTATTGAACACTTACACAGTTTTGAACCTTTTTTTTTTTTTTTAGCTAGTGAACTTATAAAACTACACATTCTGAACAGTTATAGTTTTAAGCAGCGTATTAGTAGTTAGTTAGTGTGCTACAAGAAAAGTCTGTAAAAATAGGGCACAATCTACTATGTTAATATTAAGGTTTTTTTTTTTTTTTTTACCTGCATTTTAAATTACCCATTGTATTTTGTGTTTTCGGGTTACAACAGATAATGAATAACACATATGTCCTGAAAAATTACTAGTACCTTTTACATTTTTCTAGATATTTTTCTTACAGTGTACTAACTGATCAACAATCACAGGTACAAGCTAAGGTGTATCATAAATGAACAATTATTCATTTATTATTATCAAATTGAACAACTGCAAATAGCAGCTAACTTAATTCATGTGATGTGTGTACTGCTATGCAACTTTAGTTTACTCATTTTGTGTAATTTAGATGGAAATTGTGTGCCTTTTTATTGTTTGAGTCATTTATCAAAAGCTGCTAAAATATTGCCAAATAAATGTTAAAAATAGCTCAATTTGTTGCTAGGTGCTTTTGGAAGAAAAAGTTGCTAGAGTAGTGAGAAAAGTTGCTAAATTTAGCAACAAAATTGCTAAGTTGGCAACACTGGAGGTATTCAGTCAGCGAGCGAATGAAGAAAACACCGGCATTTTAGCGATGACTCATCTGAACACTTCTGATTGGTCATTGCATTCATAAGCTCAACAGAATCGTTTGTGATTGGTTATAATGTGCAGTGCTGTAAAAACGCGTCTGTTAGGCCAGCCCAGCCAGCAATCACAGATTTGAATTTAGCAGATGATGATATGACACGCTGAACAATCTAATCACGCCGGTGTGATTGTATTAAATATGGAAAATATTAATCGACTATTTTTTTGTATTTTGGAAGCTGCAAATCCACTTGGCTCAAAAATCACTTTGAATGGGCATGATGCCTCTGCCTGCCACCATTCACCTCATTACCCACCATATATAAGCAGTCACCTTCTGCTCCCTATTTGTCTTGTCTCGTTGTTGCTACTACAAACCACTTACCTGCATTTTCCCAGTCATCATCTGTCTTCGGTCATCTTCATCTGTGTTTCAAGGAAGGGACAAGGAACTATTAGTCTCAAGCTACCTCTACTGAACCGATCTTCAATTGAACTGCTTACCTGTCACTTGCCTGCTTCTCATATCTCCTGCTAATCCTGTGAATAAACTCCGTGAAACTTACCTGTTCGGCTCCTAATGTTCTCCTTCCATTTGCTGACAGTTGCACTGTACCTTTCTGATTCACTAAAAAGAATTTGTTGAGAATCGGACTACACTGGTCGAGCTGTAGATTCAGTAGCAGTGTCTGTGGCATGAAACTCTGTTACAGTATTATGTTATACTTCTGAATGTCATTATTTTTTAAAAAAATTAGGTTTTGTCTGGTTACGCATTTGAATCTTCTGTCACAAACCCCAGGATGTGGATGCAATGTATTATTGCAACACTTGTTGCCAGCCACTATGTGGAGACTGCAGGGAAACCACCCACAAAGCCAAGATGTTTTCCTGCCACGAGATTGTCTCCTTGGCAAAGCGCACCAAAGAAGCCCACAAAAAATGTGGTGTGTGTTTTGAAAACCACTTCTCAAGTTTCCCCAGCAAAATATAAATGAATAAAATTCATTTTGTCAGTAACGATTCTTGAGATTCATGCCGCTTCTGTCTGATTGCAGCCCTCCATGAGGAACTCTACATCATGTTTTCTACAGAGAAAAAGTCCATGCTCTGCATCAACTGCTTCAGAGACATGCAAGTGTGAGTTATAAACTGAACTCACAGAGCACGTAATTAGCATATAACTCATATGATTTCAAAATAATCTGGGTTTATCTAATTCCATAGGGAGAGCAGAGCACACTGCATTGATATTGAGACAGCATATATACAAGGCTGTGAAAAATTGGACCAAGCCGTCTTAGTGAGTTTCTCTCCCATCCTTTTCTTCCAATAGTAATGTGTACTTTCATCTGTCTCTGTATTGTGTGGAGCTGTGAAGCACCTATTGAAGTCATTTCCCTCTCCTCAGGCTGTTAAGGAGCTTCAGACATCAGCGCGAGAAGCCATTATTCTCCTCAAAGCCATGATTGGAGAGGTCAGGGCCAATGTGGATGAAGAAGAGACCGCCATCTGCACTCTGTTCAATAATATGCAGGTGTCATGCACAATTACATAACATACAGGGATAGGTCACCCAAAAATGAAAATTTTGTCGTCATTTACTCATGTCAACCTCGTGTCGTTCCAAACATGTATGTTTTTTTTCTTACGTTCAACATAAAAGAAGATATTTTGAAGTATTTCTTTCCCTACTATTGAAGTCGAAGGACCAACAACTGTCTGGTTCTTCAAAATCCTTCAAAATATCATCTTTTCTGTTCAACATAAGACAGAAACGTATACAGGTTTGGAACGACAAAAGGGTGAGTAAATGATGACAAAATATTCATTTTTGGGTCTCTGGCTACACATGTGATTTGGATAAAAAAAGTCAAATCATTTGAAATTTTTGAAAATGTGATGTTAATATGAAATGATTAATAATAAAATTGTGTTTTTCCTCAGGAAAGACTAGCAGAAAGAAAAAAGATTCTACTCAAGGCAGCACAAAGGTAAATAAAATATATATTACTTAAAAATAGGTATATAGAAAAAAAAACATTCAACATTAAAATCTCTTACATGAAATTAAAGCACTAATTGTAGCATGATGCTTTTTTGTCAGACAAAAATATATTGATCACAAATGTATTATAGTAGAGTGAAATATTAATTATTAGAGATGTTTAATATATTTGTACCATATCAGTTATCAGCTGATATTATAGTAATTTGAGGTTTCAATCTCTATACTTGAATATTTGAATATTACAATTTTAATATTTGCCATTTATCAACCGTATTTATCGTTATTGGAATTTTAATTTCAGTGCATCACTATTAATTATATATATTATATTATTGTTTGATATATAATTGAGGTATAGAAATATTTTAATAATGCATATTAATGTAATAATAATATATGTAATCTAAGTGCACACACAAAATGACAAATGCAAAGGATGACCAAAGATCTTAAAAAAATATTTATTAATAATCTTCTCTTATATGTTTTTATCTTCTAGTCAGCATGAAGAGAAGGAGAGAGCCTTCAAAGAGCAGTTATCTCATCTTGCAGCACTCCTGCCAACTCTCCAGGTAATCACATTTTCTTCATGTCTTCATGCATCTTAATATTTTCACATATTCTTCTTGCTTTCAGACATGTTTACATTGAATTCTCTCCAGGTTCATCTTGTTACATGTTCTGCCTTCCTAAGCTCAGCAAATAAGTTTGAGTTCTTAGACATGGGATATGTGAGTAGAAACAAATAAAATCTTTTTATTAAATAATAAAAAATTCAATTATTTAAGGGTATGGTACCAACAATAAGAATTATAATTGATATTTTCACCTCACACAGCAATTAATGGAGAGACTAAAGAAGATTGTGAAACTACCACACAGGCTGAGACCAGCACAGAGCAGTAAGGTTAGTTTACTAAATTCAAATATGTTAAATAAGTCAGTGCTTAGGTTATATCTGCTGTAATCTATCCCCACAGATAAACACGGAGTATCGCTCCGAGTTTGCTCGCTGCCTGGAGCCGCTCTTGCTGTTGGGGCAGCGGCGTTCAGTGTCCACTACAGGGAGTGTGGCTTTAGGTCTGGGAAACACCAGTGGACTGTGAGTCTGTTTATTCAAGCAAACTAAATATGCATATTTAAAAAGTTACTTTGAAAATATTAAATTAATATTTTGATTATCTTCCTGCAGGATGCAATCATCTCTGTCAGTGCAGTGTCACTCTCCAGCCATGAGCGACATGTCACTGTGCTCCTCGGTGGTGCGCAGGCCAACCTCACACCGTTACATCAGCACCAAGGTCCTGCTGGCGGAAGGTGGAGAGACACCCTTTATGGAGCACTGCTGCAACTACGAGAACAGCTACAGGGTGAAGTTTCTTATGCACTCATGGTTCAGTCCATGATATTTTATTTTTAGCCATTTTCCAGGCTAATATTCTTACCAAGAGGAAATTACAGGAAATTAAAATGAATGGTATTATTTTATGTCCAACCACTAAATGCATATTTACACAGAAGAAAGTTAAGAAATACTGAAAATTCTCCATGTCTCTTTAACTAGACTTTACAGACAGAAATCCAGAAGCTCAAAGACCAGGTGCAGGAGATTCACAGAGACCTGACCAAGCACCACTCACTCACCAAACCCGACACCATGAATGAGATTTTAGAGAGGTCTGTTCAGGTGGAAAGACAGATCTCAGCAGAGTACTCCTCAGTCGAGCTCATGCGGGCCATGTTCGAGGAGGTGAGATGACAATACTTACCAATACTGACAGTAGGAGGAGGTAAAAAAAAAAGAGAGATGTCATTGTGCAATTCATTTTGTTCTTAGATTTGGGAGGAGACGTTACAGAGGGTGGCAAATGAACAGGAGATATATGAAGGTGTGTAAGTATGTAAATGCTTAAGATTTATCTGCTCACTGCAGTTATATCTTAGTTAGCATATGTAGTGAATTTTGTTGGTGTTCGTTCATTTTTTTATTTTTTATTTATAGCACAACTTCATGACCTGCTTCAGTTAAAACAGGAGAACTCTTATTTGACCACTATTTCCAGACAAATAGGCCCCTACATTCGCTCCATAGAAAAAGTGAAAGAGCGTCTGGAGCCCAGGTACTGGAGCTTGATGTATCATTCACAACACTTACAGAGTAACATAAATTATATATATATATATATATATATATATACAGTGGATATAAAAAGTCTACACACCCCTGTTAAAATGCCAAGATAGACCAAGAGACCAAGATAAATCATTTCAGAACTTTTTCCACCTTTAATGTAAACCATAACCTGTAAAACTCAATTGAAAAACAAAATGTAATCTTTTAGGGAAGGGGGAGTAAAAATAAAAAACTTAAATAATGTGGTTGCATAAGTGTGCACACCCTTAAACTAATACTTTGTTGAAGCACCTTTTGATTTTATTACACCACTCAGTCTTTTTGGGTACGAGTTTATCAGCATAGCACATCTTGACTTAGAAATATTTGCCCATTATTATAATTATCAATATTATTTCTGGGCTCTGGCTGAGCCATTCCAAAACTTCAGTCTTCTTCTGCTGAAGCCATTCTTTTGTTGATTTGGATGTATGCTTTGGGTTGTTGTCGTGCTGAAAGATGAAGTTCCTCTTCATCTTCAGCTTTCTAGTAGAAGCCTGAAGGTTTTGTGCTAATATTGACTGTTATTTGGAACTGTTCATAATTCCCTTCACCTTGACTAAGGCCCCAGTTCCAGCTGAAGAAAAACAGCCCCAAAGCATGATGCTGCCACCACCATGCTTCACTGTGGGTATGGTGTTCCTTTGGTGGTGTGCAGTGTTGTTTTTTCACCAAACATACTTTTTAGAATTATGACCAAAAAGTTCAACCTTGGTTTCATCAGACCATAACACATTTTCCCACATGCTTTTTGGGAAACTTAAAATGTGTTTTTGCAAAATTTAGCCGGGCTTGGAAGTTTTTCTTGCCACACTACCCCATAGCCCAGACATATGAAGAATATGGGAGATTTTTGTCACATATACTACACAGCCAGTACTTGCCAGAAATTCCTGCAGCTCCTTTAATGTTGCTGTAGGCCTCTTGGCAGCCTCCCTGACCATTTTTTTTCTCACCTTATCATCAATTTTGGAGGTACATCCATTGCTTGGTAATATCACTGTTGTGCTATATTTTCTCCACTTGATGATGACTGTCTTCACTGTGTTCCATGGTATATCTAATGCCTTGGAAAATCTTTTGTACCCTTCTCCTGACTGATACCTTCTAACTATGAGATCCCTCTGATGCTTTGGAAGCTCTCTGCGGACCATGGCTTTTGCTGTAAGACCGACTAAGAAAACGCCAGGAAAAGCCTACTAAAACGGCTAAACTTTATTTGGCTTTAACCAGAGGCACTTTAAATGATGGCAGGTGTGTACTGACTCCTATTTAACATGAGTCTGACTGTGATTGCTTAATTCTGAACACAGCCATATGCACACTTATGCATCCACATTATTTTTTTAGTTTTACTCCCCCGTTCCTAAAAGATTTCAGTTTGTTTTTAATTGAGTTTTACAGATTATAGTTTACATTTAAGGTGGAAAAAGTTCTGAAATTATTTATTTTGGTCTCTTTTTTTTTTTCACCACAGAAACCACAGAGACTTTGTATATCCACTGTATGTGTATGTATATATATATATATATATATATATATTTAATATTACCTTTCAAAAGTTTGGTATCTGTAAAAATATTATCTGTAAGATGTAATGTTTTTTGAAATAAGTCCCTTATGTTCGTGATTTATTTGATCACAAAATGAAATAGTAAATATGAATGTTATTAATAGTAAGAAGTATAATAGTACTATTGTGAAATATTACTACAATTTAAAATAACTGTCTTCCGTTTCAATGTATTTTAAAATAGAATTTATTCCTGTGATGGCCAAACTGAATTTTCAAAGTATGTTAAAATAAAAAGAACAACTGTTATTTTAAATTGTAATAATATTTCACAATATTACTGTTTTACTGTATTTTTGATCAAATAAATGCAGCATTGATGAGCATAAGTAATAATACTCTTCTTTAAAAAAAAAAAAGAAAAAAAAAAGTATTTTGACATTTGCCAAGCTGATTTTGGACTCAACCATACTCGTGTATATATATATATAATATTCCCATTAGGACTTTATGTGAGTTTTTCAGTCTGATTTGATTTTTAACAGGCTGAAGGAGCCTAAAGAGCTCAAAGATGATCGCACAGAGATCATGCTGAAGCTGTATGAAGACAGTACCTCTACTGCGGACACACAGCCCAGGTGAGTTACCAGCATTTTCTCAAAGTATATTATATAGACATAGACACAGAGTTATCAATTATTAAGCATTAATGGCCATTCCATGCTTCACCAATACAGTAATGAGCTGTCCTGTAACACTGAGGACAACTGGACTCTAAACAGCCTATCAGAAGAGACCAATCCCAAGAACAAAGATTACTACAGGCCAAACAAGCAGAAGAACACCACTGATACAGCCAATCGCAAAGAGATACCAATGTGAAAACGCTGTTGTGTTGAGCTGTCAGTTTAGACATGGTACCCCAAAAAATAAGTATGCACTTACGTAAATCTAATTTACGGAAGCTTGAAAAAGAGAAAAAATACTAGTTTACAGTGCTTGTATTTTAGAGAATAACAGTAATGTCAAATAAACATTATAATCAGTGTTTATTTTAAAGGTTTGTTACATTTTGCTGAAGATGTTAATAATGTAAGCGGTACAGTTATCATCCAAGAGGTAGGGTGGTCCTCTCCTATTAGCTTTTTGCACGAGCGTAGTGCAACTCTTACATCATAAAAACCTATTGCATGTGTTCAAATGTCCATTACCTGTACGCATATATTATAGTGCTCGTCATTGGTTAAAAGTGTGCAAGAAATTCCTATTCTTTACCCAATGTCTACATAAGCTACATCATGCCAGGAGAAGAGTGGAGCCTTCCTCCCAGAAATGTAAAATCAGAAAGATTAAGACTTTGGATACAGCATAACCCCTCCGACGTTCGGCCCTCTGAATCCCACCTTCGTAGAAACCGATTTTCTTGTTGAATTATCATGCAAGTGTCAAGGAAAGTGACAAGACATGGATATGGTGATGAGTGAATGTGGGAGTGAAGACAAAAAGACACTAATGCATTTGACAAGAGTTAGATGACAGGACATATGCATAACTGAAGGACTAGAAGGACCAATGGGGAACAAATAATCAAGAGAGGAATTAAGCCTGTAATTTATCACGTGTTTATTTTTCTAATCATACTATTAAAACTGTCCAACAGCATTAACAAATCACAGATATTCAGAGATTGTCAGACATTAGTTTTAAAATGTGTATGCCCGAGAATCAGCTCTGGCTGATCTTAAAAAAAAGATCTTTCTGAGACAAGATAAACTCATTTTTACACAAAACGGACAATGTCTAAATGGCCACTGCAGTAAATATATCTTAAGCCCAATTTAAAGCCTATCTGAATAAAAATAGATTTAAAAATCTACTGAAAAACTCTGGACGTTTGTTAGTAACAAACCAACGTCTTGAATCTCACTTCTAAGGTTTCTAACCACAAAACCAGGGGATTTAAAAAAAAAAAAAAAAGAAACCAGCATATGAAATTACTTGGTGCAAAGACTGTAAATATGAGTATACGTGACATATGAGTAGGAGTAAGACAGAATGAAAGAACAGAAATTTGATGAAGTGTAGGAGACAAGAAAGATGCTGACGAATGTGGTGTTTGTGTACTAGTATCTCTGATGGTGTTGAGGATGGAAGCTCCACCCTGCTCAGAGCAGACCAATGTGTCTCAGAGCAGATCAGCGGGTCAGTTTTACTGTGCTGCCACCTCATATATCTGTGCCGCCCCCAGGGGGCGCGACATGATGCCACCAGGCAACTAGCTCGCTCAGAGTGCCAGTCAGAGGTGTCCAGGTGTGCACTTTCAGGCTATTTCCTCCATTCAGTGCAGTACGGCTTTAGGAGTTAACCCTGATCCCTGAGATGAAGGGCAAGCCAGTGAAGACCTTCTTCTTGTACTCAATGTAGTCCTCTCCAAAGAAATGGATGAGCGAGATCTCCTCTTCCTCAATACGCTCTCGAAAGAAGCGCCAGCTGGCAACCGAATATCCCAGTAGACATATTGGGTTGCACAGCATTATCTGGAGAAAAGGATAAGCAAAAAAATAGGTTTAAAACAAAACATTTAAGACAAAACATATCTTTTAATATTTTACAATATGACTGATTTTACTGCATTTTTTTTAACAAATTAATACAGCCTTGGTGAACACAAGAGACTTCTTTAAAAAAAATCTTTTGGTAATGTGAATTTTAGGGACACAAAAAATAATAAAACAAAACGTAAATATATATTTAAAATTAAAAGATAATAACAATAATTATTATTAGTATTATTTGTATTACTATTATACTTTTAATAAATATAAAAAAATATTATATGTGAAGTTGCTTTAGAAAAATATGTACTGTGAAATACTATAAATATAAATTCCATTTAAATAATGGTTAAAGTACCTGAGTGCCAATGCTCCAGTAAAACCAGCCCACATAGGAAGGATGTCTGAAGAGAGCGTAAACTCCAGTGGTGACCAGCACGTGGCTCTGGGCCTTCTCATTCTGTACTATGTGGTTGAAGTTGGATCCTGCTGTCAACATGGCAGCTTTGCGCAAACACTCCCCACAGAGAACCATCACCAGACCCACCAGACAGAGCCAGTTCATGTGCTTCAAATCTGTGAGGAATAACAGTGAAATTCAATTCATTCTGGAAACTTCATTTCAATAATAAGAAAAAATAGTTCATAAATAATAATAATTCTGTAAACTTTAGAATAATTTCACTTCAATCACTCTAAAAAAAAAAAAAAAGCTTTGGCAGTATATTATTTTATATTACATTACTATGTATCAGTTTTTATTTTAACTGAATGTGCAAAGCTCTATAGGTTTAACAAAGCAAAATCAAACTCTGGCTGCGAATCACTGGCCTAGATTGTATCAAACCTGGAATAAGGAGCTTTTCCACAGTGAACTCTATCCAGGAGGAAATAGCTGCTACTGTGTACTCAACACTATGGTTGAGCAGGAACGAGTCTAGAGACAGACTGCGTGGGTTGATGATGGCAGTAACCAGGTACTCAGAGTAGTGAAAAAATGACAGCGAACACATATACCTAGTGAAACAAAACAAAAGTCAATACGGAGTGACATTATTATTCCATAATTCATAAAAATTCATTCACTTCTAAGACCATCAGATTTATTTTCAGTCCTTATGTTAAATGTGTAAATGACCCTCAAGTAGACCTAACCCATTTCACAAAAGTTGAATTACCAGCCAAAGTGTGTCCATGTTGTATCTGCAAAACTTAAAATGAGACCACATCCAAAGGCAAATCCAAGAAAGCAGGCTCGAACAGCCACCTGATTAAGCAAAGAGGAAGGAAATTGTGAGCCAGTTCCTGATTCTGCAAACCCACATAACAGTAAGCTGTCTTCTCGGAGAGCTTATTTATACTGACAGAGAAACCTATACGAGATCCCATTAGAGAGCTAATGTAATAGGATTATACCTTCACACAGGACATTCCCAGTGATAGAGTCCTGTAGCCTTTGCAATAACACATCTAGATATCTTTATTCTTTATATCTTAATTCATTTAAAACGTGTATATAGCACCAGACAATAGTTCAGTTACACAGTAACTGCACATGTGCTCTATCTGTACAACACACATCCGATTCACACTGTCTCTCTGAGTCTTACCTTGTATAAAGGTCCCTTGTATATGATTAGCAGGAAGCCATTGATAACTGTTATATACGCCGCGATGGCTATTTTCCCGTTCACATCCGTGAGGTAATCGAATATCCAGTCAATGTGAGCGCCGAATTTTACAAGTAAAGGTATTATGATAACGCCCAGTCCTGAGATAAAGCTAATAATACTTATCCTCCCTTCTAGCACCAACTTGCTGCCTGCCATGTTGAAAACAGCAAGATCTCGCGGAGGAATCTCGCGTGACTTCAGAGCTCACGCTGACTTGCTTACTAATTGGTTTGACAGCTTTTTCACGCTCATTGAACTGTAGTTAAAAATAAATTTATCCTGATGTGCTAATTTAATTATATTATAATTTTATAACAATAATTTTGCGGCTCATTATAACAGATAATACATATTACAATAATATTAATATGTAATATATTTCTGTAAAACCATACAAATTGCCAAACGTACACACATTATTGACAACATATTGGCACAATCGGTTTCTTGGTAAGGAAACAATAAATTAAGAAACCGATTGTGCCAAGATGTTAATGTTACACTAAAAAATATATATATATATGATTATAATTGCACAATGCATTTTAATGAAAGTATTTTTTTATCACGTACATTGTACAATTTACTAATAAAGCAATAAAACCAAAATGATGATTCACTCAAGATATGGAAAAGGGTCCTGTTTTTAATCAGCAGCCCATGTACGCTTGATAAAATACAGAATGATGTATTAATCTACAGCTGTAATATGTGGAATTTAGATGGTGATGAATACTACAAAACATACTGCCAGTGTCAAATCAGCAAAGCACAATATTTCTCCTATAATAACAATTGCATGGCTCTCAATGAGCATGATGAAAAGCATTATTGTAGCGTAGCACAAGCAGTTGTAAAGTCATTCAGATTTGAGCTGAAAGGAAGATTTAATGGTTTAATAATTTGAGATGGAGATCTCCCTTGTGTCCTTCTCATTCCAAAGCTGCTTGTCCAATTGGAAGCTGGGGGCCTGGCAGACGTTGCAGGTACAACATTAAAGAGACTGTCTTTGCATGCTCAAGTCAAGTTGATCTATAACTCAACACTCAACCACACAAAATGAACACAAAATACAAATTACTTATTTCTACATGCAATAACTTTCAATGAATACATTTTTTTGTTTGTTTCACGATGACATGTCTCTCAATCTTTATATCACACATATACACACAGTAGCTCAATTTCCATTCATTTGAATCAAGTGGCCTTGCAGGTATACGTAATATGTTCTCCTGCAAATATCATAATCAGTCTTATGCATTTCCAAAATATTGCTGTTTTACAAATTTCGGAAACAATTTAAGAAAGCAATCATAGGATATAAATAAACATGGACAAGGATGAATATAAAATGTTCTAACACAGTGGAAAATATAATCACATGCATTTGGAAAGGAAAATATGACAAATTCTCCTGCCTCATTCAAACCATAATGAACATGCCACGGTTTAAGCTTATACCCTCAGGATCAACACATTGTCCCTTTTTGCGTGTGATGCGGTAATGCCTGTGTAATTTAGCATAGCATCGAAGCCCTGTAAAAACAGGGAAGGAACATTTTAAATATGGTTTCTTTTTCTTTTTGTCAGCATTTTGTCAACAATCAGTCCAAAAACATTTGCTCACCTTCCTCACACATGCAGCTATCATAGCACTTGTTGTTGAAGCCACGGTTGTGAAGCTCACATACACGTGTTCTGAGGTTGCAGCAAGACCCTGAGAAAGTTCATGAAAAAGAGGTAAAAATGGTATCATCTTTATTTGACTTAATCAAATTACATTGGATTATACTACTTTTCAAAATGATTGGTTATATTTTTAATGTTTTTGAAAGAAGTCTCTTACGCTCACCAAGGATGAATATATTTGGTCAAAAATACAGTAAAAACAGTTAAATATTATTACAGTTTTCTATTTGAATATATTTTAAAGGGTAATATATTCCTGTGGACAAAGCTGAATTTTCAGCATTATTACTCCAGTCTTCAGTGTCACATGATCCTTCAGAAATCATTATAATGTGATAAACTGGTGCTCAAGAAGCATTATTTGATTAATATGAAACAGCTATGATACAGATCTGTTAAAGGGAGCAGCATTTATTTGAAATAGAAATCTTTTGTATCATTATAAATGGCTTTACTGTCACTTTTGATCAGTTTACTACGTTCTTGCTGAATAAAAGTGGTAATATGTAACATTATAATTACTCAAATTACAAAGATAACAGATGAAATATAGTATAAGGGACTCGTTGTATTAATGCATGTGGGAAAAGTCACCTGGCAGACAATCTAGGTGATGTTTGCAGCTCTTATCTGATGTAAGTGTCACAAGTTCAGTGCTGGGGCTTTTTGTGGCCTGTTTGTCAAAACCTGGATAGAAATAGAGCAATTGTGTTACAAGTATAGTAATTCACCAACGCCTCACAACAGACACAAGAAGTTAAAACATCTTAATAACAATTACTCCATTTCATTTTTGCAAATTAGGGCATTTGACACTTGCCGTTTTCCATGCAGGGACCAATGAGGTATGTGGAAAAATTTGCCTAATAGTCCTAAATGGTTCATTCCTGTGGTCCCAAATGTAAAGCAATACACATTATTCTGATAAACGATGTAGCATACATTACAAAACATGCACAAATGATCTCAAGTCACCACTTCAAAACAAGAACACTTAAAAACTGAAGCTCCCAACATTAAAAGCAGAAACAATAGGTCTGAAATATTGATCTACCTCGCTTCTTAGAAAATTGCTTTTTGTGTGGAGGCCTCAAATCTTCATAATCAGTCCAGTCAAAGAATGCCATGTCGAAAGTTGGCGTCACATCTCCACCTGAATAACTTCTGACCTGAGGTACAAAACAACATATTCAGTATTCATGTCACTATATGAAGTGTTGAAATTACACTTTTTCATGTGACCATAAATCACTTCAATGAAACAAATTATGGTGGTATGTCTTATACCTTTTGAGCCAATAAATAAGAAATAGTTTCATGTGTGGATTTAATTGATGGCGTGAACCTATTATCCCTCATAATGTAGGTCACTGGGATCCAATTTTATTACGCCTGTTTCTAGACACTGATAGATGAGAAGCTGAGATATTTTTTTAATCAGTGTGATTGAAAAGACTGAACAGCTAGATGATGGTTACCTGTGGTTTTCTGGAGGGGGTTGGCTTTGTGGCGGGCTCCCCACCGGCTGCTGCAGTTACAGGCAATATGAAGGAGCCATCGGTGGCTGCAGGGAACACTGGCTCTGTGGGACTCCCAAAGGAGTTTTTACTGAGCCTTTGATCAAAAGAAACCCTCCGTTTCTTCCCTAATGCCAAAGACTCTATGCAAAGAAAATGCCAAGCAGATAATTAAGAAATGGCAGGACAGTTATAAAGGAGTTTTACTTTGGAAAGTTCTTTTTACCTTCATCATGAGTCCTAACGATGTGCCCTCCAAACATATTGCGACCAGTGGGACGTCTTATTGCCTTCTCTGGAGTCTCAGCACCAGGAGAAATATTCATTTGCTCTGGAATTAAAGAATCAAACCCCATGGAGGTTCTCTTTTTTGGAGTGATTATCCGTCTTTTATCTGGCTCCATCTCTAAGCGGACGGGACTGAGGCCCTCCAGGTCTGGCCCTTCATTTTGGGTGTGGAACACAGTAATGTGAGGCCTCTCTCTGAGCTGACCTGCTGTCATCCTCTTCTTGTGACCTCTGTGCTTCCTGTGATGACTGTGTTGATGTATGGATGCCTCTGGCCTGGGCGGGATAATGACATTTTCTCTGAAGACTTCCATGTCTGAATTGTGGCCCATTTCGGTGCTCAGTGTCATGGTCACCAAGTCAAGGAGGAGAAACGAGCCAAAATACCAACATAAAGCCACCATTCTAGGAGTAGAAAAGATTAAACAAATAATGAATCACTATATACTACCATTCAAAACTTTTGGGTGAGTAAGTTTTTTTTTGGAATGAATACTTTCTTTTATTTAACAAGGATGCATTATTAGACCGATCAAAAGTGACGGTAAAGACATTTATAATTCAGCTTTTGCCATCACAGGAATAAATTATTTTCTATAATATATCTGATATATTTATGTAAAATACAAAGATTAATATGGCCTGATAAAATGCAGTGAACAAGGAGCCTGTATTATAATGCCAGTCTCCAAAAATCTGTTCTTATTTTAAGCGATGTGTCACAGTACAAAAAAGAAATGAATTTAGATTGAGTTACTGGCTTTGAGACAGCTAAATGCAGAAGGGCAGAAAATTCCCTCTATTCACACATCAGATCTTCAAAAAACCACCTGGTCTCTTGTAGGACTCAACGCACACCGAAAAGGAAAAATAAAACCAAATAAACCAAAGCAAAGCAAAGCAGCTTGACAGACCATTTGATGTTATGTTGCTCTTCTTTTCGTGAACATTTGCAGTGCTTTGGGAGTCGCGCCAGGCTCTACATTGGGTCTTTGATCTTGACACCACTGGACAGCACTGAATATATGTTGTGCAAAGATTCTTCATAAGCAATGGTGTCTGGGGGAGTTTAGAAGCGTTATATTCCCTATCTGACTTATTACAATATAATATTCAAACAGACATGTAAGCGCATTCGCTCTAACTGTAATTTTTCTAAGCATCTTAGAGATGAGGATGAAGAGAACTGATCCAAGCCAAGGGATTTTTATCCTCAGAAAATGGATTATACACACTGAGCATATGAGTGTGACTAATTAAACAAGCGAATTTAGCTTTCATATACTGACAGACTACAGTTGTGACAAATCCAACATTTCCCAACTGCTGCTGCATTTACATATATGAACGGCAAAACTTGGAGATTTAACCTAGAGCTTATGATTTGGATGCTATAGATAAAGCTTGAAGAAATTGAAAGATTTACAGGAAAGTGATTCAGTTTAGTTGAACTTTTTCAGATGTTGGTGTAAAATCATCATATATGGCAGCTCAGTTTTATGAGAACATTATAAATTGCAGGAGGCACTAAAACTTCAGGAAAGTATCTTTTAAACATTTTTTCACATAGGCTAACCCATATACCATAAAAAGAAAATGCAATCATTTGAAATTTGTTGCAACAACACATTTCTCTTTGAAGCACAGCATAATTTACCAGAAAATGAAACAGAAAATAAGCGTCTCTCTGTTTCATATGCATTTAATCATTCTGATTCTGCATATGCAGCTGATCATGTGTTCATATTATCTTTATTAATTTCAGGATCCCATGCTGTGCACGCCAATGCTGCTCAGGAGCCTAAAAATATCAAAGCTTCACCCCTTTCTCTCATTAGTCTGTGTAAACAGTGACATGATTAATTCATTGGGGAATCTGGGCTTTTCTTCCTTATACAGAGACTCCACTTTTACTTACGAGTATCGCAAAACTATTCACTTTAGAAGCAAATGTAATATGCATATCATATAATACTTTGGCAATAAATACATTTCAACAGTTTCTGAGGTAGCCTAACACCGTTAACACAATGACTTAATGCATATATAGCAACAATCCTGAATTAACATCTAGCTAATAGTTTTAATAGAAATGCATTGTTTACCTTTGCCTCACAAAACAGCTCAATAATGACTAAAGAACAATAACAAACATTCAAGAGAAAAGAATAAAGAACGTGATCACCTGTTCTCCGGTGTGTGATCCGTTCTCTCTGGTTGCAGTCAGTCCACAATGAGCGCGCGCGCGCGTGCGTGTGTGTGTGAGAGAGAGAGTTGTGGAGGACAGTCTCGAGCTCTCACTGAAGACTGCGAGTCGCGGGCGTCGCCTAACCTAAATACCTGAACAAAAGAAGCGCTCTCATCTCATCACACTGACTCAACCAATGGTCTACAGTTTTTAACGGTTTAGGTTTTAGGAAATGTGTTGGCGAATGTTTAATATTGTACCCAGTGAAATGTGTTATGTGGCTATAAGGCTATATATTAAATATATTATATTAAATGTGGCCTATTAAGTAACTAATTGTGTGATTTTATAAAATAGGCCTATGTGTGTTTGCAATGTTCAGTTATCAATATCCTTTATCAGTTATCAGTCAAAATTTAGTAACAGTTTCATAGCCTTTATGTTTAAAGCATATAGTCTTCAATTAGGCTAGGCTATAGCTACAAACATTAATTTGAGTTAAATTATTATTTTATATCATATCGTTATTATTTTAGCCTACTTGTAGATTAGTATAAAACTTCTGCTAAGAGACAATCAACAATAGCAAAAGCGAACATAGGCTATTAAAATACATTTTTATAGCCTATTATTATTAATCCGAGATTCAGTCAGATATTAATCCTGTTTTTACTTCCTCTTCCAGCCCTTTGTATCTCATTTGCTGGTTAATTCTTTTCGCTGTTGATCTCGTTCTATGTTTACAATCCATGTATTAAAATGAACAGCCTACTGTGCATCTTCATGGCCATTTATATCAATTAATTTAAGTCGCTAGATGGCGCTATTTTACGTTTCATTACTGATATGGCAAGAGCGAGACCGCGGAGTAATACAATTTACATTAAAGTAGCGCAGGTGTGTGGAAATATTTAATTTAGCTGCTGCCATAAGACAAAATTTTAAAACGTTCAGTACCGCAACAGACTAATTAAAATCAGGCATTACAGAATGCAGTGTATGCCTAATAATTCATTGTAATTAGCAGAACCTATATAGCTAGCAATTAATTATAGTAACGCGGAAAGTGTGTAATATGGACAGTCCTACGTCTAACATCTAAATTACAGCGTACTGAACTGTGAAATTTTAAAAATGCATTGTCTTAGCCACGAAAATGTTTTTATTTTCTGTACAGGTTAATTATGTGACACCGTACGACACTGACAAATAATGTCACTGTGCAGCCATGCACTGAAAGATATTTCTGAACTACATTACTGCTGTTCTGTTCTGACCCGCTGCATTCTTGTAAGTGTGATTAAACTGGGAGGGGTTCATTCCCAGTACATCTCCCAGGGGTTTGATCATATAAAGAAACCAGGCCAGTAGCCCAGAGAGTGATTGGTGGGTGACAGTAGTAATGTGGAGGTGGAGGTTTTGGGGTCCAGTGGAACAGCAGTTGAATTAGTTGCTCAGATCTCCAGGGGAACACGCGCTCGCTGCCCCTCAGCAGGAGGCAATAAATCAAGCGCCCCCCTCCTGCTCCTGATTTTTAATGTAAGTGCATCACACACCGCTGAGATGTACCAATTTAGGCTCGACACACTCTGGAACACAGTGATCTGTTGAGCTTCACCCAGTGTAAATCGCAATGAACAACAAACTGTGAGGATTTAGGTTAGAATGACATTTATTTCAAGGCAACTAAAACACTGTCATATATGTGTGAAGTTTCCTTAAATATATTAAATGTCCTTGCTGTCTATAACAATGACGGCTTTTGTTAAGTAACATTTAACTAATATAACACACAGATCCCAAAATGAATGTCATTGTAGTAACTCTTGGGGGCCGCAAGGTGGCAGTAGGCTACAGACCAGCTTGAGTACTACTATTTTGGGTTTCTGCAGATTTAATAAAGGTAAATTTAAGACAAAAAAAAGACCAAATAAAGAAATCTTATGGAATAAATTTAAAGGAACACAAAACGCCAGTATAACATAGGCAAACGCATATATCTTCTCTAAATGTAAATGTCTATGGAGCATACAATGTATATTAGCAGCATATCCAAGTTTGAAAATAGCCTACAACTTCCAGTGGAAATTCATTTTACACACACAAAAATGTTTAAGACTTAAACATCTCAGCTCCCAACCACTAGAACATGGAAATAACTTTTACTGTAACTTTTGATCACACCGTGTGTTCTTGTTTTCTAGTGCAAATGTCTAAAGATTCTTAAATCAAGACACGTTTATTTGAGAAGCTAAATGACATGAGATAAGAAGTCTTGTTTTCTGTGAAATTAATTTAAAAGAGAGACAGAGGGAGTGGGAGAGTTTTAAGATTAAAACAAGGACAGATATCTGCTAAAGGGTTTAGAAAAATCTTAATTAAAATGTAAGATTTAATTCAAAGGGGAAAAACCCATTGACAGATATTTGTTCTTGTTTTAAGCATAAACTCATTTAATTTTGTTTTTCACTTTGCATCTCAAGTAAATGAATCTTGATTTAAAAAAATTGATTTAGTTATTTGTATAGGAAAACAAAAATACTAAGGAAGATATGTATTTTTTGCAATCCCTGCAACATTTAATGCAATGATTTTATGAATTCAATACCTTCTTATGGCGTAAATTAATTTGTACTTTAGTCTAGTTTTGCCACTTTGTTACTGAATTCACACAGCATGACTTGACAACAACTAAACGTGAATAATATACTATTTAGTAAAGCTGAAACGGATGCAAATAATACGCATGAAATGGATTTTTATTTAAAAAAAAAAGATTTTTATTTTCAGTCAAATGTGAAATTTGAATATTCTGAAGACTAACATAATCTCTTGCATAAACAGCATTCAAGACATTCCTTTTTATTAAGGAATATAGTTTTAATTTTAAGTTTATAATTCAACATTTGCGTAATGTTGAATTCTGAATATGTTTTTTCTTTGTATATTGCATCACAGCAATTACCTACAATTGTTGATATTACAACAAATCCCAACATAAGATCCATTTCTGGACCAATAAAAAATCCCCTCAGGGCAGTATTCATTTCCTTTCATTTTTCCATTTAATCTTTACAAAAGACTTTTCTTCATTAATATGCTGCTGGAAAAAAAGATAAGAGAACAATGCCTCCATTTCAAGTACACAGGGTGATTTCAGTTCATCACTTCTTTCAGCAGACCAAGATTTGGCAAATGCATTTCCTTCTCTTCCATGGCACTGCTTCTTGTCACTGAAAACACAGAGGAGCCACATCTTCTGCTGAGTCTGAGAATAAGCGAAGTGTCTCCCTCGAATACTTGCAGTATCCGTTGTGGAAGAGCAAGGTCTTCTTTGGGGTGAAGAAAGAGACCGTTTTCCCCCAAAGGTCAGTGGGAGAGACACCATTGTGCAGCCGCTGCTCCAGAACACCCATGATCTGCTCCACACCATCTGAGCATTTCCTCTCCAGACTCATAATTTTACACCTATGAGACAAGAAAACATTTACATGAGTTACATTCAATTCAGAAGCTTGAAGATAACTGTAACAATAACTTCATTGCATGACTCTTTGGTAACTTACGTTTTCTGCAGATCTCTCATGGTGAAGGACTGGGTCGTTTCTCAGTGTGCCGTGTCGAGAAGTGAAATGCATTGACTTTTCTCTTCCCCTTGGGTTGAATTTATATGCAGCCTCACTGAATTTAATGAGATGTAAGTTCTCACACTTTTTAACCAATCAGGAAACTGTAGTATGACAATAGTGCAAGAGAGGATTGTTTAAATAATTAATGCCAAGGCCCTAAAAACCAAATGAGCAGGTGGGTTTTATTTTGTCTGTCAGTCAAGGACTGAGACATTGCTAAACGAGCAGCAGTGAGCATGTGAATTAGCATTGACCTCATTCATGCTGTCAGCCAATAATATGTGTGGGAATGTGCACTTAAACATCTGCCCAGAAATACTACAAGAAAGCAAAACTCAGCCTACAAATTGATAGCAAAGAGATTAAATGTTTAGACAGTTAACATCAAATATTTAATTAATTGATTGATTTAGTTAGTTATATTCATTTGTTCATATATATATATATATATATATATATATATATATAATTTTTTCCTATTTTATTAATCAATTATTTATTATACAGTAGACAGCATTTGAAGTGGATCAAAAAATTTCATCAAAGTTGTCCTAAGACAAGAACACATTTTGGTTTTAGGACAACTTTGATGAAAGGTTTTGATCCACTTCAAATGTTGACTACTGTACATACTTCTATTACTATTTATTAAATATACAGTGGTGGATTATTTTGCTCATAGCTCTAAAACAAGCAAAACTCAACATAAAAGGTGATGATAAAGATGATAATGTGTAGACATTCAACATCAATATATTTTTATTTATTTATAATTGTTTAATATCCATATTTATTATATAAATATTTATTAAGTATGCAATGATGGGTTATTCTGCTCATATACAAAAGTTGATACACACCTGATGCACATAATAATTTTATTCACACTTGCAAATTTTAGTTTTCACATTTTAATAAATGCATGAAACCATGATAAAATTGTATCACTGAATATAAGATTAATTGCTGCATTATGACCCAATTCTGTTAAAAAAAACTGTTAGAATGAGCAGATGATGTTATCTGATATAGCCTGTGTTGTACACTCTAGGGCTGGGACGCTGTTGTTCAAGGGTGGTAACTGAATGATGCCTCCAGATGGCGAGCCTGGCTGCATGGGAGGTGCTGTGAGAACAGTGAGCGCTGGGAAGTGGGAGGCAGGGCCACTCTGACATTGTGTAATGGGCCACGCTTCTTTTATCAGTGGGATCAGTGTCAGTGAATAAGTGTGGGAAGCCGTGCCGCACAAGCGCTCCCAGGTTCTCACTGAGTGGAGCGTGTGACCGAGAGTCGCCAGCAGACAGCAGGCCAGACAGCTGGAAGTGTCTTAAGTATGTGTGGGGAGAGTGTGCCAAGACAGAAGTGTGCTGCCCAGACCTCATAAAGCTGAGAGGAAAAGAGCCTGTACACACTTCAGACATTGTACTTTAGTTTGCCATGGCATAAGCTTGAAAAACACAATATAAAAAATAAATAAATAAAATAATATTTATATATTTGTTATATTCATTGTTATATTTATTTGTTGCTTTTATGTGAAACATGTCATAATTATACCTAGAATGATAACTAATTAACTAAATAAATAAATAAATAAATAAATATATGTATGTGGCACAATTCTTTTCCTTTGAATAATTTGCAAAACATACTGTATATACCTTGAGGCTCATGTCTAACTCCCAAGAGACAACGGGACAATTTTGTGCCTTAGTGTGAAGAACACAATAAACTGTGCTTTAAAGACCGAAGCGACTTGCAGTCACTTAGATCACTTTACGAGGTCACAAATTTCCCACATTCACAGGCCACTAGCTGAATCAGTCTTCATCCTTCTTAAACGCCCCTCCACCTGCTCCCCAGAGATGCGCTCATTGTGTCGGAGCAATAAGGGCTTCAGCAGCCATGTGGCGGCCCAAACGCTCCCATTGGCTGCAGACTGTGAGAACCTCCAGCAAACTCCAGACTCACACATTCATATGGAGATTTGGGAATATAAATAGATGGAGAAGAGAGAGAGTTGAGCACAGATCACATCTGATCCTAACAGAGAACTGAACACAAGACACACAGCCATGGCACCTACAATCACTGGATCAATCATCAGCAGAGAACAACTTCCACTCACAAACAAGGTAAATATTCAACATCTCATATCTCACTCCACAGAATCATATATTCTTCTGAGATATAAATGGTATAAATGAAGGATGAGTGTTTCTAAATGCATGTCCTAATGTTTCCTCAGCTGAGAAAGCCAATAGTGGAGAAGATCCGCAGAGAACGAATCAACAGCAGCATTGAGAAGCTCAAGTCTCTTCTGGGTCAAGAGTTCCTAAAGCAACAGCCCAACTCCAGACAGGAGAAAGCTGATATCCTGGAGATGACGCTGGATTTCTTGAGAATCCAGCAGCGCTCCCAGAACCCCTCAGCCTGCAGCTCCACAGCAGCTCGTGACGGACGCCCCAGTTGTGTGCAGGAGGCGTCAACTTCCTGTCTCAGTGTCCAGTGCAGAGAGAGTCCCACAGAAGACTGCTGAAGCACTTCCTGCACACGCAGCCCTACACAGAGAACAACACACAAGTGCCGCCTCAGATCAGTTCACCAGCCGCACAGAGCAGCAGCAAAGAGCAAACTCTGGCGCTCTGGAGACCCTGGTAGAGCCACCAGCACTCATATGATTTATCAGACAGAATTCATAATGCCAGTCTGAGATTGGCATGGACTGAAATTTTAATGTAGGAATTGATTTCCACCTCTGCTGCTTATGCAGGACCTTTAATCTGCTTTCAGAGAAAGTTTGTGTTTCATTGAAACTGTATGACCAGTGATATTTGATCAGAATGTACAAAATCATTTGTTGTGTAAAATGATTATTGCATTCGTGATTGAAAAATGATTATTTCAGATTTAAAGAAATGTTAAAGTCTGATTCAGACGTTTGAGCTCTTGTAGCTCTTTCACCCATATTGGGTTTATTCTCTCTGCATCTAAAGGATGACGACACTGCTTTCATTAAAGCTTTTTATTATATTTCTGTTGTTTGAAACTGATCTAATGCTTCTCTTATTGTATGAGAATTATTTTTTCCTTTGAAGGAAAGATTTGATTGTGTGTTGAAAGCACAAATGATTGTTTTTAATGTTTGCATGTGTTTACATGAATGAGACGTTTCCCCTGTAAAGGGCAGTTGTTTATCGTCACTGTTAGTGATTTCAGTTTTATTCTTTGTATTCAAAGTCAAGTTCTTACCTTCTTTGAAGGTGTGTTCTGCATTTGTATTACTTTATATTGAAGTGCAACATGAAAATAAATTTTAAGAATATAATCTGTACGATTTCTTCATCAATCAAAATAAATCACAGCACTTTTCCACACTATAAAGATGTTTTAATTGCTGTTTAGTCAATCTGCACATCATGGTCCTTAGTGACTACATTTAAACGTAAAATATAATCTGAATATTTTCAGTCAGTTCTTCATCTGTCAAGTCAAATGAAATCACAGCTGTCAGTGAGGTGCTACCGTTTAGGTAATAATATGTACACTTTAGGTACTATGTGCATTTACTAATATGCACCCTTTATGAGCAAATAAGCTACAAAGATGTACCCTTTGTAAGGGTAACACACCAGTGACAGCTTTTGTACCTCTTTTTTTCTGAGAATGCTTATAAGAAGTTTGATTATGATAGTATGGTTTGCCCTGTAGTCTTGTTGACTGTCTCTTGTTTACATCTGAAGAAATCATATTTGCTGTGATAATGGAATAAGATTGTGCCGCTGTCGTCTCAAGAAATGATCTCCGCTACACATATATACAGTTCTGGCATGAACCTCTTAAGTTGGCGCAGTCCAATAGGACCAACTCAATCTGACCTAATGACATCATTATCATATGGCTCAGGTTTTCGCCTGTATCAGTAGCCAATGAGCTCACTGCTCAATATTCAAATACCTGGCTTTCGTTTGCTGTAGCAGTTTGGCAGCGCTCTTCAGAAACCCTCCACCTTCCCCAGCTCCACCTGTATAGATCTGCTATGAGGTGATTCATGTATATGCTATATGAGGTTATTCATATGTGTTATATGTGCAGCAGCAGTATTTCCTACATGCTCACAGCAGCATTTTGTGGAAGTATTGGCAGCAAGTCTCAGTAGTCTCGGTCAGTAGTCAAATATGGCATGAATAAATTGCAAACTAGACCTGATTAGAGACAGGTTTTGATTTAATTTTGCTTATAAATCTGAATTGATAAAAGCATCATCTATAGCATATTTTTTTTTAAGTAGCCTACATGTGCATTTTGAACCACACCATTAAGTTTAAACTAAATAGTAGATTTGAATAATAGATTTGAATAACTTTTAAAGTGTGCAAATGTGCTGTGATGTGTTAAACTCATGGACAAGGAATTATAGGCAGGAAATATATTCAAATTTATTTTTATTCTCTACTTCAATATGAAGTATGCACAGAAGACACCTTCACAGAAGGTAAAAACTTGATTTTGCCTAAAAGACAAATTTTAAATCACTAACAGTGACAATACACAGCTGCCCTTTACAGGGGAAAGGTCTCATGTAAACACATGCAAACATTAAAAACAATCATTTGTGCTTTCAACACACAATAAATTATCCTTCACATGAAGAAATATTTATTATATAATAAGAGAAGAATAAGATGTATTTCAAACAACAGAAATATAAAATCAAAAGCTTTCAGTACATGAAAGCAGTGAAATAAACCCAATATGGGTGAAAGAGCTACAAGAGCTCAAATGTCTGAATCAGACATCAACGTTTCTTTAAATCTGAATTTTCACGAATGTAGTAATCATTTTACACAGCAAATGATTTTGTACATTCTGATCAAATATCACTGGTCATACAGTTTCAATGAAACACAAACTTTCTCTGAAAGCAGATTAAAGGTCCTGCATAAGCAGCAGAGGCGGAAATCAATTCCTACGTTAAAATTTCAGTCCATGCCAATCTCAGACTGGCATTATGAATTCTGTCTGATAAATCATACGAGTGCTGGTGGCTCTACCAGGGTCTCCAGAGCACCAGAGTTTGCTCTTTGCTGCTGCTCTGTGCAGCTGGTGAACTGATCTGAGGCGGCACTTGTGTGTTGTTCTCTGTGTAGGGCTGCGTGTGCAGGAAGTGCTTCAGCAGTCTTCTGTGGGACTCCGTCTGCACTGGACACTGAGACAGGAAGTTGATGGCCTCCTGCACACATCTGGAGCGTCCGTCACGAGCTGCTGTGGAGCTGCAGGCTGAGGGGTTCTGGGAGCGCTGCTGGATTCTCAAGAAATCCAGCGTCATCTCCAGGATATCAGCTTTCTCCTGTCTGGAGTTGGGTCGTTAAGCCAGGAACTACTCTTGACCCAGAAGAGACTTGAGCTTCTCAATGCTGCTGTTGATTCGTTCTCTGCGGATCTTCTCCACTATTGGCTTTCTCAGCTGAGGAAACATTAGGACATGCATTTAGAAACACTCATCCATCATTTATACCATTTATATCTCAGAAGAATATACGATTCTGTAGAGCGAGATATGAGATGTTGAATATTTACCTTGTTTGTGAGTGGAAGTTGTTCTCTGCTGATGATTGATCCAGTGATTGTAGGTGCCATGGCTGTGTGTCTTGTGTTCAGTTCTCTGTTAGGATCAGATGTGATCTGTGCTCAACTCTCTCTCCTCTTCCTCTATTTATACTCCCGAATCTCCATATGAATGTGTGAGTCTGGAGTTTGCTGGAGGTTCTCACAGTCTGCAGCCAATGGGAGAGGACTAATGACACAAGGAACAGAGGGCCGCCACATGCTAAATGACATGCTTACTGCTCCAGAAACAATGAGCACGTCTCTGGGGAGCAGGTGGAGGGGTGGGTGTTAAGGATGGAGAGTGTGTGAGAAAGTGGAGACCCTTCGTTTAAAGCTTTATTTGTTGTGTGACACTGGGGTCATTTATTGACAAAGCACGTGCCATTAATAGTGGAACATTCCCATCGCCAAAACACAACGCAACATATTTCAGTGTTTATTCAACAGGAGGGGAATCAATTGATTCATCATAAGGTTTCATTTCTGGTTGATGTGCAAGTAGTTTAATAATAACTGTTCCGTTGAGTATCTTTTCAGTGTAATTCAGATGTCTCTTTTCAAAATAAATTAGTGATTCCTATAAAGAAGGCGTGTGTGGACCCCTGGGGGTATTTAGGCAGGTTTCTGGGGTACTTGGGGTATTGGGGGTACTTTTGTTAAAAAAACTAACTAATTGTAATTAATTTCATTTTTTTTCAGTTCCTTTCAAATATAAAAATCATAGTAATTATTTTTTACTTAAATAATACTGGCGACGGCGACTCTAATAATAATGATAATGCTAAAAAAATCAACTATTACGAATTACTTTCTGATCTGATGGGACTTTGGGGGTACATAAGACAAAAAAGGTTGCAAGACACAGGTATACACTACCAATCAAATGCTTGTGGTCAGTAAGATTTTTTTAAAAAAATAATAATAATAATATTCTTATTTAGCAAACATGCATTAAATTGGTCAAAAGTGAGAGTAAAGATATTTATAATGTTACAAAATATTTTTGTTTCAAATAAATTAGGTTCTTTAATCATTCTATTTATCAAAGAATCCTGAAAAAATGTATGACATTTCTACAAATATATTAAACTGCAAAACTGTTTTAATCACTGATAATAATAGGCTAATACATGTTTTGTTTTGTTTTTTTACTGAAAATTCAGCTTTTTCATCAAAGGAATATATTTGAAAATATATTGAAATAAAAAAAAATGTAATAATATTTCACAAAATTACTACTTTTACTGTATTTTTGATCAAACAATAGCAGCTTTGGTAAACATAAGACAGACCGCTACCTATTGAATGGTAGTGTAAACATTAAGTTATACACCTATGAGGCAAATAGTAGGAATTACAAAGTATTTCTCATTAGTCATGACTCTAAAATTTATATACGATACCCATAATTTAAAATAGCAGTTTCAGACTCACATAAAACTTTATCTAGTTCAATCTTTTTCTATGTTGTATGTGTATAACAATGACTTAAACTTTAAAAGAGTAATCTCCAAATACCTTAAATATGTCTTTCAGTAATTAAGACGAATGCTAATGATTCAGTAGAATCTGTCCCGTGGGTCTCTGTTGAAGTTCTTATGGCCATGTGCTGAATTGTTCTTAATGAAACACACTATTGTTGAGTTCTCTGAATGGGCAGAGTGTGGGAAAACTCCAGGGAATGGAGTCTCAGTACAGCTTTACCCCATCAGTCAAGCTTCAAACAGAGACAGTCCTCTATTGTCTCCTTATCAGTGCTGGCTGATATGTAATGAGTTTTGGGTTATTAATTACACAAAAAACAAAGTTTTGTGTAACACAGACTATGTTCTATATTTTGCAGTCTCAGTATTTTAACATGAATATTCATTCACTGTGAGAACTATATGAGTTGCACCTGCATGGAAAAAATATGCAGGAATTTATTTCTCAAGTAATTACTGTAAATACGCACATTTTCTGAGAGCTAGAAATTTATCTCAAGTCAGGTTCAGCGGTTAGACCTATATGTGATTTTAATGTCTTTAAAAAACAAAATAAATTTTTAAAAATTTAAAACTGATCTGATTCTCAACCCAATTCTTGAAATGTTAAACCTGAAGAATACTGTTACTAATACTTAGAGGGTTAGAGTTTTTGATGAGACTCTATTAAAAAGTATGAAGAATATATAAAACATAACAGCAAACAAAACCTTTGATTGTACAATTTATTTGTCATAAGCAATATGATTGCTGCTCTTCATGTGAACAAATCTGACAATAAACATTTGCCTCGACTTTAAAGGACATTCAAGTGTCTTAAAGTAACAAAGCAGTAACATTAGTAACAATATGTCAATACATATTTTCACAATCATGAAGAACTCATGTTATTATATCTGTAGTTCTCTTGAACTGGGAAGAAATTAACAATGTCACAGACATTTAAAAGTATTAAGCCAGTGCAATGTGCAATGCAAGACACCTTCAAAGAAGGTAAGAACCTGACTTTGAATACAAAGAATAAAATTGAAATCACTAACAGTGACGATAAACAACTGCCCTTTACAGG
>JAFVLL020021386.1:89588-115061 GCA_021397915.2 Tor tambroides
GACAGTCTGGCGCTTCTGACTCACAGCCTGTAAGTACATTTCTGCCACTGACGATTCAAACGCGAGTTTTGAGCAGTGTAGAGTAGTGTTTGTTGTTTCTCCGATCAACGTAACGCGTAAAAAAGGACAGTATAAGTCATTATAATCAGTAATTATGTCCCCACTGGATGCAACAAATGCCTTGTTTGTAATGAGTTTTATTGTTTTTGTGTGGTCACGCCGTGAAACGCCATCACAATATGGTAAGGAGTGCAACATTTCCGTCTCACGCTTGAGGTATTCGGCCAATCACAATGCACGCCTCGCTTCTCAAAACAATGAGCTTTGTAAAAATCGACGCATTTCAGAAAGGCGGGGCTTAGAGCAGCAACAATAATGTACAGTACGTGGAAAATAATGCGTTTTTTTTTTTTTTTTTTACTTTAAACCGCATAAACACATTGCATTACACCAAATACACAAAATAATGTTCTTTTTAGTAACATCATATGACCCCTTTAAACCTAGCCAAAAAGCCCTATGTGTTGACTGTGAAACACAGTAGACTTTAATTATATGCATTTATGGTGTTATTAATCATGAGGAGTAACATGAAAAAATGGTGACCCATTGACACTAAAGACACAGCTTAACCTTTTTTTTGTCTTATTAAAGGTGTTTGATGGCATGTACAATAATTCATTTTTTAAAAATGTTTAACGTTTTTATACAACCGTTTAAAAGGTGTGTAAGAAGTGTCTTATGCTCTCCAAGGCTGCATTTATATGATTAAAAAACCCCAGTAAAAATTGTATTATTTTGGAATGTTATTACAATTACTTATTTATTTATTTATTTATTTATTTTACCATATAATAACAATTGGTCACTAAACTAATATAGCCATCTTTTTAAAAGAAAACAACTAAACTTAAAGAGATTCATTTCTGCCTCTTGTCCTTCTCAGGTCGTAATGAAAAAGGGCAGTTGGGTCATGGAGACACTAAACGATTGGAGGCTCCGAAGCTAGTTGAGGGCCTGGGGGAGGAAGTGATTGTAGCAGCTGCTTGTGGTAGAAACCACACCATGGCTTTAACAGGTAGGCATTCGTTTGCTAAATGCAGTATGTTTGTCATATAATTGCATTGATGTTATAATAATATAACTGAATATGTGGCATTCTTATGCTTTGTCTCACAGAAAATGGTACTGTCTACTCCTTTGGAGAAAACAAACTGGGGCAGCTAGGTCAGGGCAATCAGACAGATGCTGTGCTCAGCCCAGCTACAGTAAGACTCTCTCTGGTTTTAACTTGCTTAATGTTGCTTTAATGGAAGTTCTTTGTATGTTGAATGCTTCACAAAACATCTTAATTTATTTACCTACAGATCCAGTACAATGGGCAGCCGATAGTCAAAGTGGCCTGTGGTGCAGAGTTCAGTATGATTGTGGACTGCAAGGGGAACATTTATTCTTTCGGTTGCCCAGAATATGGCCAACTAGGTATGTAACACTGAAGTACAATGGAGCTTAACTGAAATACACTCACCAAACGCATCTGTTTGGATTATTTAGTCTCTTTGTACTGTATCTAAAGGGCATAACTCAGATGGAAAGTTCATCGCTCGTGCCCAGCGCATTGAGTTTGACTGCGAGCTGATCCCTAGACGGGTGGCCATTTTTATTGAGAAGACTAAGGATGGCCAAGTGCTTCCTGTGCCCAATGTCGTGGCTCGGGATGTAGCATGTGGGGCCAATCACACAGTGAGTAGCAAGGTTGTGGTGCAAGTCAAACATGGATGAATTAAGACTATATTGTTGTGTCTACGCAGCTGGTGCTAGATTCCCAAAAGCGTGTGTTTTCGTGGGGATTTGGGGGATATGGACGACTAGGCCATGCCGAGCAGAAAGACGAGATGGTCCCACGGTTAGTCAAGCTCTTCGACTTCCCTGGCCGTGGAGCAACTCAAATATACTGTGGCTATCAGTGTTCCTTTGCTGTTAGTGAAACAGGTAAGCATGTAATTCCTCCCTGGGAAGAAAACAACCTAATCCCCATCATCTGTTTGTGGTTAATGCTACTTCTCTTTTCTCAGGTGGTCTGTTTTTCTGGGGAGTGACAAACACGTCCCGTGAGTCCACCATGTACCCCAAAGCTGTGCAGGATCTGTGCGGGTGGAAGATTCGCAGTCTAGCCTGTGGGTGAGTTAAGGCAGAGGACACTTAAAATCTGTTTTATAAAACGTATTGAAATATTCTCAGAATGTTGATTAGGTGTTATCTGTAACTCCTCTCAGGAAGAGCAGTATTATCATAGCAGCTGATGATAGCACCATTAGCTGGGGACCATCGCCCACATTTGGAGAGCTGGTATGTTTTTCTGTCTTCTGTTAAAACCTGTTTAAGAATTAAGTCAATATCTACATAAAAGTTTAGGGTCAGTAACATACCTTTTTTTTTTTTTTTTTTTTTTTTTTTTCTTCTTCTTTTTTTAAAGAAATTAATATTTTTATTTAGCAAGGACACATTAAATTGAAAAGTGACAGCAAATAATAAAAAAAAATCAAATAAATGCTGTTCTTTTGAGCTTTCAATTTATCAAAGAATCCTGAAAATGGTTTTGGAAACATTAAGCAGCACAGTTGCTTTCAAAATTGATAAGAAGAAATGTTTCTTAAGCACAAAATCAATATGTTAGAATGATTTCTGAAGGATCGTGTGACACTGAAGACTGGAGTAATGAATGCTTAAAATTGAGCTTTTCTATCAAAGAAATATATTACATTTTAAAATAGAAAAGTTATTTCAAAGTGGGGTAAATCACCCAAAAACGAAAATTGTGTCATTTACTCACCCTCATGTCGTTCCAAACCTGTATGAGTTTCTTTCTTATGTTGAACATAAAAGAAGATATTTGGAAGAATGCTGGTAATCAAACATTTGATGGTCCTCATTGACTTCCATAGTATTTCTTTCCCTGTTATGGAAGTCAATGGGGACCAACAACTGTTTGGTTCTTCAAAATTCTTCAGAATATCTTCTTTTGTGTTCAGCATAAGAAAGAAACTTATTTTTCATTTTTGGGTGAACTATTCCTTTAATGTGTACTCTATTTTTGATCAAATAAATGCAGCCTGGCTGAGCATAAGAGACTTCCTTCAATACGTCTATAAATAGTGTAAGACTGCAAGTTCCTCATATTTAAATTTTGCATTTTAGGGCTATGGTGACAACAAACCCAAGTCATCCACCACTGCTCAAGAGGTCAAAACTCTGGATGGTGTGTACTCAGAACAGGTGAGTTCTGCTGTCAAAAAAGTCTCTTATTCTCCCAGGACTCTGTTCTATGTGATATAAAGGTATGGCTGTGCAACTCAAAACTGTGTCATTTCAGGTGGTGATGGGCTATTCGCACTCCCTGATTATTGCTCGACAAGACACGGAGCAGGAGAAAGAAAAGCTCAAGAAGCTTCCCGAATACAACCCGCGCACACTCTGATTGGACACCATTCACATTTTCTCCAGGGGCTTTTTTTTTTATTTTTTTTTTTTATTTTTTTTAAATGGAGTGCCTCTGCTCACTAGGTCACCTGGGTAATCACAGTTTGGTTGGGATGGGATTTTTTTATTTTTCCTTTATTTTTGGACATCATATTACATTTTCGAAAGACAAGCCACATGTCGGATAAGAGTATGAAAGAAGTTGCATTAACTGATCTGTCTAGACTGGGGCGTTTCAGAATGGTAATTGTGGCATCACACGCCTGGTTTAATTTCACAATAGAGCCAGCAACTGCTCAGAGCACTCGTATTCCACTGGATTCCCTTTACTTATACATTCCGAATGGAAGTATTTCACAGATTTTGTTGTTTATTTTTCCTAACGATGACTGTGAGATCCATGTCTGCTCTCTTCCAAAAACTGGTGCTAAATCATTCTAATGCAGACTATCAATGGGCTAATGGTTAACTAAAAGACAAACTCACTCCATTCTTGTGCCTTTTTAAGTGAGATGATTCAGGCTGAGGAAGTTCAGTTAGTCCTATGACAACTCAAGTGTTATGGGGCACTTCATCTTTTAAACATCACTTTCATTACTTCCAGCTCCATGTTATCATCATCATCACCATACATAAGAGCATCATTTTCCTCAAGACCACATAGCTAATATGTAAGCTTTTTTTTTCCTCTCCGTTTTTAAGATACAGCCTCCTGTTAATCTGATCAGGGAAGTATTATCAACTCCTGCAATGCAAATGAGACATCAGCTGTGAGATTTTTATTCAATTCATTCTCCTTTTTTTTTTAGAAATGTAAACCCTTAATGTTCATGCCCTTGCTAGTATTGTAAACTACAGAAATGCTGTTATCATGTCTTGATGTGAGCATGTTTTGGAAATAATGGACTTGATGTTGAGAAGAGTAGGATTGTCCCATCATCTGGGACTACAGTGTCTTTACAGAGCATCATTTCATGCAATATGTTGAATACTGTGCCATTTCTTTGTGTTCACCTGGGCTTAAACTGTGATCACATTTGTCGTCTCTTAATCTGTTTGTAAGTCTATACAAGAATCCATCCACAGTTTGTGGGCGAGCAACAAGCTGATGTGTTCTGTGTTCTATAATTTTAAATTGTGTACTTACAAGAAATGTGTTCATTTGTTTAGGCAGTATATGTCCAGGAACTGGAATTCCAACTCCTATTCTGAATTCTAAAATGTTATTTTTTTTTTCTTAAAATTAAATAAAGGTTCATGTAAGTTGGTATATGTTGTTGCATTTTTATTTATTTTTTTTACCCATGCATATGCTCTGTTTTTAGCAGAACAGTGTGCTGTTGTCTTCATTGACATTAAATGAAAATTCACCCTATTTATTTTCCAAATGCATGTTACAGATGTGAACAATTCATCTGTGCATATGTTTCATTAAAAAATGTTTTGACTTTGTAATATTTTAATCAAAGTATCATAAGTGGACCTTTCGGAAAAAACAACTGTTTGTTTTTTTTCCTTTGAACTATGAGGATTTCTCCAATCATTTTGTCCACATAAACCTGTCCCTGCAAGCTCATCTTCCACCACTTTTGAGTACAATGCCCACATCTCAAAATTCAAACAAATGATGCATAAAACCAAATACACTCAGACGTACACCACAATACAGAAGAAAAGATCTGATGCAACTTCATTGTGACTTTAAAAGTATTTGTGGAGGATAAATATGAATAAATAGGTGTTTATCTAACATCAAAACACCAATGATAAAGAACTATATCTGCATACATAAAATGTAGTCATATATGAATTTATTTAAATGTAAACAAAAAAGCAAGAATCTAATCCTCATCCTCCTCTTCTTCCTCATCTTGGTTGATCTGGAAGTAGCGAAGCTCGTAGCTTTCTTTAGTGTTAGCCACAACACGCAACCAGTCTCTGAGATTGTTCTTCTTTAAGTATTTCTTTGTAAGGTATTTCAGGTACCTGCAGAATAGAGGACAGTGTAATAAAATGTAAAAAGTTTAAAATAAAATTGGCAAAACAAATAGTCAAGATATATCAAAACACAAACACACCTCTTGGAGAAGGGCACCTCAGAAGAAACTGTGATTTTGCTCTTGCTTCTTTCAATGGTGACCACTCCACCTCCAAGGTTTCCAGCTTTACCGTTAACTTTGATGCGTTCCTGGAGGAACTGCTCCTGCAAGCGCACATGCAAATGACAAGTCAGCTGGCGGTTATCGAACCTCTTCAGTATAATAAAGATTGTTTTACACAACAGGGCTTTATAAGGTCTTGATCTACTCACAAAGTTAGCAGCATCCATAATGCCATCTTCAACGGGATGCGTGCAGTCCAGAATGAACTTCAGGACCTGCTTCTTCTTCTTTCCACCTTTAGAGCTCTGCTGCTTCCTCTGCAATTAAATATAGAAAAAGTATACTTTCAGTCTTGTGTCTATGAAAGTCATGTCATTATCATCAGAATAACAAACCGTTAGTAGAAATGTCGCGCGCAAGACTGAATGAAGTTCTCGGTGAATTTGGATGCACGGGGTTCATTGATTGATTTTTAACGATTGATTAACGTACTGGGTTATTACTAAAGTTATTTTGTGACAGTGATTGTGTTTAGTAAGCAATCTCGAATGATTTGTATACATGATCATGAATGGAAACGTCTGTTGTTTTATTCACTAGGTGCGTATGTTCGAACTTACAACAGGCGCCATAGCCAGAGATTTCGTCGAAAGGAAGAACCACGGCTGCGCGAGCGTGAGGTCACAGACTGTTTAATCTAGCGCCGATGTAATCGATGAGTTCGATTTGTTTGTTGTTGGATATAATAATTAAAATTAAAAGTAATAATAATAAAGTCATAGTGTACTCTATGTACGATTTGACCATATAAATATGACTTTTGTTCCTCGTGGAACACGAAAGGAAACGTTTCATTAGTAATGTTAATCTTACCTTAAAAAACTAATTTCTTGACGAATTTGATGAATGACGAATGATGACAGAAATTTCATGTTCGGAAGAACTATCATTTTAAATGTGAACAGGTGTTCAAGTGTTTTATAGAAAATGACCCACAACTTCTATATTTACACGTATATGTGAAAAGATCTAATGAATGTTTTGACTGACTGATCATTATTCTGATATGACATGTTAGTCTGCATGCTAGTTTAAGCAAGATATACTGTGTGATTTCATTTTAGCTACCAGGGCTCTGCTTTTGACAGACAATGGCATCTGGTTTGTGCTGTATAATCAGGGTCTAAGTATTCTGGCCCCAACATATCACCCCCTCATACAGCAGATACAGGAGTGTCAATTGATTGTTTGTTGTTGAAGTCATGTCCTGCATCTAGGAACCCTCAGAGAACCTTCACACAGCATTCACTCCACCCGACAGAAGCACTCGGACAGGACAAGGTATTCAGATATTCATTAATTGTGAATGGAATTAAATATGTACATTTATTCTTTCAATATCTTTTAGTACGTATCCATTCAAGTGGCCTTTATGTTGCTTCAGACCGTATGGCCTTGTTTCTGGTTTATAGCTTAAATAATGAGTACTGACCTTGGATCTCAAAGAACTTTTTAACTACATATTCTTATTCAAGGAGAGCCCAAGGATACTAAGCATGCTTAGAATAGTATTTATGATGAACTGTACTGTATAAATGTACAATGTGTAAATGTGATCACGCACAAGGTCTTATTATATTTTCAGATGTCTGGAGATATCTTTTCCCCTTTGGATAATCTCTATGACCTGGACAGTGCCAGCTGCCATCCTCTGGTGTGCCACTTGTGCCAAGAACAGTATGAGCATCCATGTTTACTGGACTGTTACCACACGTTCTGTGCCAGCTGCCTGCGCGGAAGGGCCGTCGACAGCCGACTGGCTTGCCCTCTCTGTGGGTAAGAATTTACTTTATTTAATAATTGATCACATTGTTCTGACAATTCACACTTAAACATATACATAAGTATGCATTATTACTGATGCATTAAGCATAAGTATTGAAGCCTGTTTCCACCATGGTATAAAAAGAAAATAAAAAAAAGGTAAGTGCGACTTTGTATCTCACAATTTTGACTTTTTTCTCAAAATTCTGAGTCTGCCAAATTCTGACTTTTTAAATATGAACTCAGAACTGTGAGATGTTAACTCAAAAAGTCAGACTTGTGAGAAAAAAAGTCACAATTACTTATTTTTATTTTTTTATTCCGTGGCGGAAATGGACGTCCATACTTATGACACTTATGCATTTGAAAAATCTAACATTGTATTTATTCTGACAATTCACACTTAAAAATATACATAAGTATGCATTATTACTAATGCATTAAGCATAAGTATTGGAGCCTGTTTCCACCACGGTATTAAAAAAAAAGGTAAGTGCAACTTTGTATCTCACAATTTTGACTTTTTTCTCAAAATTCTGAGTCTGCCAAATTCTAACTTTTTAAATATGAACTCAGAACTGTGAGATGTTAACTCAAAAAGTCAGAATTGTGAGATAAAAACTTGCAGTTGCAAGAAAAAAACCTCAGAAATGTGAGATAAAAAGTCACAATTACTTATTTTTATTTTTTTATTCTGTGGCGGAAATGGGCGTCCATACTTATGACACTTATGCATTTGAAAAATCTAACACTGTATTTATAGATATAAATGGTCAATTGACATTGCCTGGGCAACTATATGGTGCCAGGGGCATTTGTAGGAGAGATTGCCTTCAACAGGTGCACCATAAATCCTGCCTTTGTGTTGGACTTAATCGAAAATCTCTGGGCACATTCTGCCAAGGCCACTGTGGTATCAGACAATAAACCTAGCACTATCTGACACTTGACACTGGATACACGGGTCCTGGGCTGGCTACAGTTAGAGATGGCTAAAATGCCTGTGTGCTCACCCTTCTGCTTCCATATAGTAAGCCTAGCAGCAGCTTAATCGCACACCGTAGATCTTGCACATATGGAAGAAATAGATTAAAAAATGGAAAAAGGTTGGTGGTCTTTATAAAGCAGCATGTTAGAGTAAGTATGAATTTATTTTTAGCTGATTCAGTGTTAATTTGAAGGTTAAGTTACTGGAAATTTGTCAGTATTTGTCTTGGATTATGAGTGTTGCAGCATGAGTGTTACAATATGGCATTGTGATTGCATGCATTATGTATTTATCATTGTTGTCCATCAGCAATGCAAAGGACAAGGCTAATGTTACAGAATATATATCATTGTTTAAAACACTTTTTGTCAAATGCATTGTGAATGCTTCTCATAAAAGTGAATTCACAGGGAATCATTGAACTATTAAGCTTAGAAATATTAAAATAGTCTTTTTGCTGGGTTTATTATGTTTATTTGACTCTCAAGTTTGTGTCTATTTTTGTCTCTATGGGGGTTTATCTGTCGGTCTCTGTTATATCTCAGAATTCAAAAGAGAGCTATTTGTGTCGTTGTTGCTATGAGGGAGAGATAAACACGTCAATGCCAGATGTATGACTAAGACATTATCAGGCAATGGGTCAAAAGTTCTGCACAGGCACACAAAACTGTCTGTTTCTTTTGTAGACATCAGTCCGTTGTGAAAGGAATAAATGCACTCCCCCCAGAGGATCGACTCTTGAAGTTCTTGGTGGACAGTTCAGCAGACAGTGAGGAAACCGTGCAGTGTGCTAACTGTGATTTGGAGTGCAAGAAACAGGTCTCATTATCACCATCACAACACTGAAACATGCTCTTCAGAATTTAACGGTTCCTTAAAGGCACAATGTAACAGAAACAGTGGCAGATCTTTTCTCATAAATTGTGATCTAAGTGAAACTAGTGAAATGTAGGGTGGGGATTTTGTCCATCAGTTGATTGGATGGAGGCAGATCTGAATGTGAGCAGATATAGTAATAATATGATATTTATAATATAAATATTTTGGGAAAAAATGCAATTGCCATTTCATTTTTTTTATAATATGGTTCTTGCAAAACTTGTGTTTATACAGAATTTTTAAAGGAATATTTCACCCAAAAATGTTAAATATTTGACAGTTTATTCACCCTCAAGCCATTTAAGATGTAGATGAGTATGTTTGTCATTGGAACAGATTTGCTGAAATTACGTCCTCTGCAGTGAATGGGTGGCTTTAGCACTTCTTGCTAAAATTCCAGTCCATAATCCATTATTATTCTTCCTCCAGTGAAAAAGTCCGTCCCTTTTAGTCCTTTCACATCAAAATCCACCGACATGTTTGATTAGAACTGTTTTGGATTGTTTCCGAACGCTACGTCACTTTTGGTGCTTGATCTGTGTATATTTCTCTCCTGATTCAGACAAGTTGACATTTCTTAGGAGAAAGTATAATGATATTATAGAGGGACTCGTCTAATTGGATCTAATGGTGAGCAAATGATGTAATACTATATTTCTCCAAATCTTTTTCAATAAATAAACAAACTCATCTACATCTTTGATGGCCTGAGGATGAGTACATTCAGCAAATTTTCTTGTTTGGATGAACTATTCCTTAAAATCTTTTTTTCCGTATTGTGATGTACATCTGAGTGAAAAGGATTATACAACACATTGTCATATGAACAACCAGTCAGTAACTACTTATGTATGTATTTGATTCATCAAAAAGAACCATTAGAGTCAACCAAAGAGAATAATTTGTTTGGGATATGGACAACAGCAGTTGCGTTTTTGATTCACTAAAAAGAATTTGCTCATAAGAGTCATTTGCTGGGAATCAGACTACATTGGTCGTGCTGTAGATTCAGTAGCAGTGTTTGTGGCACAGTATTTCATTATGTTGTGTGTCTGAATGTCATTATATTTATTTTTAAAAAGAATAGGTTTTGTCTAGTTATTTAAATCTTCTGTCACAAACCCCAGGATGTGGATGCAATGTATTATTGCAACACTTGTTGCCAGCCACTGTGTCGAGACTGCAGGGAAACCACCCACAAAGCCAAGATGTTTTCCTGCCACGAGATTGTCTCCTTGGCAAAGCGCACCAAAGAAGCCCACAAAAAATGTGGTATGTGTTTTGAATTCCTTAAAAATACAAAATATAAATGAATAAAAATTAATTTGGTCAAAAACGTCTTTAATGCTTTGAGATTCATGCAGTTTCTGTCTGATTGCAGCCCTCCATGAGGAACTCTACATCATGTTTTCTACAGAGAAAAAGTCCATGCTCTGCATCAACTGCTTCAGAGACATGCAAGTGTGAGTTATAAACTTAACTCACAGAGCATGTAATTAGCATATCACTCATATGATTTCAAAGTAATCTAAGTATGTCTAATTCCATAGGGAGAGCAGAGCACACTGCATTGATATTGAGACAGCATATATACAAGGCTGTGAAAAATTGGACCAAGCCGTCTTAGTGAGCTTCTCTCCCATCCTTTTCTTCTGCAGTAATGTGTACTTTCATCTGTGTCTGTGTTGTGTGGTGCTGTGAAGCACCCATTGAAATCATTTCACTCTCCTCAGGCTGTTAAGGAGCTTCAGACGTCAGCGCGAGAAGCCATTATTCTGCTCAAAGCTATGATTGGAGAGGTCAGGGCCAATGTGGATGAAGAAGAGAGCGCCATCTGCACTCTGTTCAATAATATGCAGGTGTCATGCACAATTACATAACTTAAAGAGATGAAAAACTGAAAAAAAGAGAAAAATTTCGTCATTTACTCACCTCCATGTCATTCCAAACATGTATGAGTTTTTTCCTTATGTTAAACATAAAAGAAGATATTTTGAAGAATGCTGGTAATCAAACAGTTGATGGTCCCCATTGACTTCCATAGTATTTCTTTTCCTACTATGGAAGTCAATAGGGACCAACAGCTGTTTAGTTCTTCAGAATTCTTCAAAATATCTTCTTTTGTGTTCAACATAAGAAAGAAACGTATACAGGTTTGGAACAAAATGAGGGTGAGTAAATTATTACAAAATCTTCATTTTTGGGTCTCTGGCTACGCTTATGTGATTTGGTTTTTTTTTTTAAAAAATGTTTCATCATTTGAAATTAAGTTAATATGAAATGATTAATAATAAAATTGGTGATTCACATATATGTTTTTTTCCTTAGGAAAGACTAGCAGAAAGAAAAAAAATTCTACTCAAGGCAGCACGAAGGTAAATAAAATATATATTACTTAAAAATAAGTATAAAGAAAAATAAGACGTATTCTACATTAAAAATCTCTTACATGACATTAAAAGCACTAACTGTACCATGACACTTTTGCCAGACAAAAATATACTGATCACAAATGTATTATAGTGGAGTGAAATATTAAATACTAATTATTAGAGATGCTCAGTATATTTGTACATGTATACATGTATACATTAATACATGTAATCTAAGCACACCAAAGATCAAAAGCGCACCAAAGCGGATGACCAAAGATCTTGATTAAGGAACACTTAAGAGGAACACTAATCTTCTTTTGTGTTTTTATTTTCTAGTCAGCATGAGGAGAAGGAGAGAGCTTTCAAAGAGCAGTTATCTCATCTTGCAGCACTCCTGCCAACTCTCCAGGTAATCGCATTTTCTTCATGTCTTCATGCATCTTAAAATTTTCACATAGCTATTCTTCTTGCTTTCAGACATGTTTCCATTGAATTCTCTCCAGGTTCATCTTGTTACATGTTCTGCCTTCCTAAGCTCAGCAAATAAGTTTGAGTTCTTGGACATGGGATATGTGAGTACAGACAAGTATTTTTTTTATAATAATAAAAAATAAAATTGTTTAAGGGCATGGTACCAATAATAAGAATTATAACTGATTGATTTTACCTCATGCAGCAATTAATGGAGAGACTAAAGAAGATTGTGAAACTACCACACAGGCTGAGACCAGCACAGAGCAGTAAGGTTAGTTTACTAAATTCAAATATGTTAAATAAGTCAGTGCATAAGTTATATGTGCTGTAATCTATCCCCGCAGATAAACACAGAGTATCGCTCGGAGTTCGCTCGCTGCCTGGAGCCACTGTTGCTGTTGGGGCAGCGGCGTTCAGTGTCCACTACAGGGAGTGTGGCTTTAGGTCTGGGAAACGCCAGTGGACTGTGAGTCTGTTTATTCAAGCAGACTAAATATGCTTATTAAAAAGGTAAAACATATTTATCTTTTTATTATCTTCCTGCAGGATGCAGTCATCTCTGTCAGTGCAGTGTCACTCTCCAGCCATGAGTGACATGTCACTGTGCTCCTCAGTGGCACGCAGGCCGACTTCACACCGTTACATCAGCACCAAGGTCCTGCTGGCGGAGGGTGGAGAGACGCCCTTCATGGAGCACTGCTGCAACTATGAAAACAGCTACAGGGTGAGAGTTTCTCATGCACTTATGAGGTTCAGTACATGTTTTGTTTTTGTTTTTTTCAATTTTCCGGGCTAATGTTCTTACCAAGAAGAAATTACAGGAAATTAAAATTAATGGTATTATATTATGTCCAACCACTAAATGCACATTTTCATAGAAAAAAGTTAAGAAATATTGTACTGCAAGTGTGCAACTGACAAATTCTCCATGTCTGTTCAACTAGACTTTACAGACAGAAATCCAGAAACTCAAAGACCAGGTGCAGGAGATTCACAGAGACCTGACCAAGCACCATTCACTCACCAAACCCGACACCATGAATGAGATTTTGGAGAGGTCTGTTCAGGTGGACAGACAGATTTCAGCAGAGTACTCCTCAGTCGAGCTCATGCGGGCCATGTTTGAGGAGGTGAGATGCCAATACTTGCCAAAACTAACATTAGGAGGAGGAAAAAAAAGAGATGTCACTGTGCAATTAATTTTGTTCTTAGATTTGGGAGGAGACCTTACAGAGGGTGGCAAATGAACAAGAGATTTATGAAGGTGTGTAAGCATATAAATGCATAAGATTTGCAATTATATCCGAGTTACCATATTTAGTGATTTTTCTTTTTTTCTTTTTAGCACAACTTCATGACCTGCTTCAGTTAAAACAGGAGAACTCCTATTTGACCACTATTTCCAGACAAATAGGCCCCTACATTCACTCCATAGGAAAAGTGAAAGAGCGACTGGAGCCCAGGTACTAGAGCGCTTGACGTATTATAAATAATATATATACACTACTGCTCAAAAGTTTAAGATCTTTCAGATTATTATCTGTAAGATTTAATTTTTGAAATAAGTCTCTTATGCTTATTAAAATGCTTATTCACCCAAAAAGGAAAATTGCCATCATTTACTCACCCTCGTGTCGTTCCAAACCTGTATAAGTTTCTTTCTTAAGCTGAACACAAAAGAAGATATTTGAAGAATGTTGAAGAACCAAACAGTTGTTGTTCCCCATTGACTTCCATAGTAGGGAAAGAAATACTATGGAAGTCAATGGGGACCATCAAATGTTCGATTACCAGCATTCTTCCAAATATCTTCTTTATGTTCAACATAAGAAAGAAACTCATACAGGTTTGGAATGACGTGAGGGTGAGTAAATGATGACAAAATTTTCATTTTTGGGTGAACTATCCCTTTAAGACTGCATTTATTTGATCAAAAATTTTTTTGTAAATATTAATGTTAATAATAATATTATTAATAGTAAAAAGTAAATAGTACTATTGTGAAATATTACTACAATTTAAATTAACTGTTTTCCATTTTAATATATTTTAAAATAGAATTTATTCCAGTGATGGCAAAACTGAATTTTCAAAGTATATTAAAATAGAAAACTGTTTTTTTAAATTGTAAGAATATTTTACAATATTACTGTTTTTTTTTTTTAATCAGATAAATGCAGCATTGATGAGCATAAAAAACCCCACTGCATTTTGACATTTGCCATGCTGATTTTGGACTCATCCATACTCATACATATGAAATACTCCCATTAGGGCTTTTATGTGAATTTTTTTCAGTCTAATTTGATCTTTAACAGGCTGAAGGAACCTAAGGAGCTCAAAGATGATTGCACAGAGATCATGCTGAAGCTGTATGAGGACAGCACCTCCGCTGCAGACACACAGCCAAGGTGGGTTCCCAGCAATTTCTCAAAGTATATAATATAGACACAGACACTGAGTTATTAACTATTAAGCATTAATGGCTATTCCATACTTCACCAATACAGTAATGAGCTGTCCTGTAACACAGAGGACAACTGGACTCTAAACAACCTATCAGAAGAGACCAATCCCAAGAACAAAGATTACTACAAGCCCAACAAGCAGAAGAACACCACTGATACAGCCAATCGCAAAGAGATACCAACGTGAAACCGCTTTTGTGTTGAGCTGTCAGATTAGACATCTGTTACTCCAAACAATAAGCATGCGCTTACGTAAATCAAATTTACGGAAGTTTCAAAGAGAGAAAACTACTAGTCTACAGCGCTTGCATTTTAGAGAATCACAGTAATGTCAAATAAACATTATATTCAGTGTTTATTTTAAAGGTTTGTTACATTTTGCTGAAGATGTTAATAATGTAAGCGGTACAGTTATCATCCAAGAGGTAGGGTGGTCCTCTCCCGTTAGCTTTTTGCACGAGCGTAGTGCAGCTCTTACATCATAAAAACCTATTGCATGTGTTCAAATGTCCATTACCGGTACGCATATATTATAGTGCTCGTCATTGGTTAAAAGTGTGCAAGAAATTCCTATTCTTTACCCAAGGTCTATATAAGCTACATCATGCCAGGAAAAGAGTGGAGCCTTCCTCCCAGAAATGTAAAATCAGAAAGATTAAGACTTTGGATACAGCATAACCCCTCCGGCATTCGGCCCTCTGAATCCCAGCTTCGTGGAAACCGATTTTCTTGTTGAATTATCATGCAAGTGTGGAGGAAAGTGACAAACATGGATATGGAAATGAGCGAGTGTGGGAGTGAAGACGAAAAGAGACTAATGCATTTGACAAGAGTTAGATGACAGGACATATGCATGAAGGACTGGAAAGACCAATGGAAAACAAATAATCAAAAGAGGAATTAAGCCTGTAATTTATCACATGTTTATTTTTCTAATCATAATATTCAAATTGTCCAACAGGATTAACAAATCACAGATATTCAGAGATTGTCAGAAATTAGTTTTAAAATGTGTAGGCCTGTTGTGACTGGCAGAATTAGGAGAATCGGCTTCGGCTGATCTTAAAAAGAGATAAAACGGACAATGTCTAAATGGCCACTGCAGGAAATAAGTCCAATTTAAATAAATAAAATGCCTAAGAGATTTAAAAATCTACCGAAAAACTTTGGACGTTCATAAGTAGTAACAAACCAATGTCCTGAATCTCACTTCTAAGGTTTCTAACCACAAAACCAGGGGATTCAAACAAAGAAATACAAGAAAAACCAAACCAACGTATGAAATTACATGGTGCATATGAGGATACGTGACATATGACTGGTATGTAAACGAGTAGGAGTAAGACAGAATGTAAGAACAAAAATGAGATGAAGTGTAGGAGACAAGACAGATGCTGAGGAATGTGGTGTTTGTGTACTAGCTCCACCCTGCTCAGAGCAGACCAATGTGTCTCAGAGCAGATCAGCGGGTCCGTTTTACTGCGCTGCCATCTCATATATCTGTGCCGCCCCCAGGGGGCGCGACATGATGCCACCAGGCAACTAGCTCGCTCAGAGTGCCAGTCAGAGGTGTCCAGGTGTGCACTTTCAGGCTATTTCCTCCGTTCAATGCAGTACAGCTTTAGGAGTTAACCCTGATCCCTGAGATGAAGGGCAAGCCAGTGAAGACCTTCTTCTTGTACTCAATGTAGTCCTCTCCAAAGAAATGGATGAGTGAGATCTCCTCTTCTTCAATACGCTCTCGAAAGAAGCGCCAGCTGGCGATCGTATATCCCAGTAAACATATCGGGTTGCACAGTATTATCTGAGGAAAAGGATAAGCAAAAATGCAGGTTTAAAACAAAACACTGAAGACAAAACATATCCCTAAGACTAACAACTAGACTACCCAGTCAATTTTTGTGTCTTTTGCTGACCAAGCCTGTATTTATTTGATAAAATAAGAAAACAGTAATATTGTAAAATTTTTATTTCAATTTTCAGCAGCCATTACTCAAGACTTTAGTGTGACATAATGTTTCATAAATCATATATGCTGGTTTACTGCTCAAGAAACATTTCCTATTATTATTGATGTTGAAAACCATTTTTGCTGCTTTATATTTTTGTAGAAACTGTGACACACTACATTCAAAAGTATGATTTAAAAATACTTTTATTTAGGGGGAACACATTAAATTTATAACAGTAACATAACAGTAAAGAAATGCCTTTTTTAACTTTCTATTATCAAGGAATCTTGAAAAAAATGTATCAAGATTTTTTCCACAAAAAAATTAAGCAGCAAAAATATTTTTCAACATTGATAAGCACCAGCCCACTATATTAGAGTATGAATATCATACTGAAGACTGGAGTAATGGCTGCTGAAAATTCAGATTTGCCAGCACAGGAATAAATTACATTTTAAAATGTGGTTAAATAGGAAACAGTTATTTTAAAATGTAATAATATTTCACAATATAACTGATTTGACCAATTTTTATCAAATAAATACAGCCTTGGTGAACATAAGAGACTTCTTAAAAAAAAAAAAAAAAAAAAAAAAAAAAAAATTCACAAAAAATAATAAAAACATATATTTAAAAATAAAAGATAACAACAATAATTATTATTAGTAGTATTATTTGTATTACTATTATTATACTTTTAATAAATATAACAAAATGTATACAACAACAATAATTATTATTATTAGTAATATTATTTGTATTACTATTATTATACTTTTAATAAATATAACAAAATATATATTATTTGTGAAGTTGCTTTAGAAAAATATGTACTGTGAAATTCCACTGAAAGAATGGTTAAAGTACCTGAGTGCCAATGCTCCAGTAAAACCAGCCCACATAGGAAGGATGTCTGAAGAGAGCGTAAACTCCAGTGGTGACCAGCACGTGGCTCTGGGCCTTCTCATTCTGCACAATGTGGTTAAAGTTGGATCCTGCTGTCAACATGGCAGATTTGCGCAAACTTTCCCCACAGAGAATCATCACCAGACCCACCAGACAGAGCCAGTTCACCTGCTTCATCTCTGCGGGGGAAAAAACAAACAGTAAAATTCAATGAATTCTGGAAACTTAAGGAATCACTTAATTTCAATAATGAGACAAAAAAATAGTTCACAAATAACAACCAATAATTCTGTAAACATTAGAATAATTTTGCTAAAATACAAAAAAACAAAACGCTTTGGCAGTATATTATTTTAGATTACGTTATTATGTTTCAGTTTTTTATAGGTTTAAGAAAGCAAAATCAAACTCTGTCTGCAAATCACTGGCCTAGATCATATCAAACCTGGAATAAGATGCTTTTCCACAGTGAACTCTATCCAGGAGGAAACAGCTGCTACTGTGTACTCAACACTATGGTTGAGCAGGAACGAGTCTAGAGACAGACTGCGCGGGTTGATGATGGCAGTAACCAAGTACTCAGAGTAGTGAAAAAATGACAGTGAACACATATACCTAGTGAAACAAAACAAGAGTCAATACAGAGTGACATTATTCCATAACCTAGAAAATTCATTCACTTCTAAGACCATACATACTTGTTTTCAGTCCTTATGTATATTAAATGTGTAAATGAACCTCAAATAGACAAAAAAGTTGAATTACCAGCCAAAGTGTGTCCATGTTGTATCTGCAAAACTTAAAGTGAGACCACATCCAAAGGCAAATCCAAGAAAGCAGGCTCGAACAGCCACCTGATTAAGCAAAAAGCAGGAAATTGTGAGCCAGTTCCTGATTCTGCAAACCCACATAACAGTAAGCTGTCTTCTTGGAGAGCTTATTTATATTGAAAGAGAAACCTATACGAGATCCCATTAGAGTGAGTAATGTAATAGGATTATACTTGCACACAGGGCATTACCAATGATAAAGTCCTGTAGCCTTTGCAACTACACATCTTTATGTTTTTATTCTTTATATATTTATTCATTCAAACGTGTATATAGCACTAGACAGTGATTCAGTTACGAAGTATTTACACATGTGCTCTATCTGTACATCACACACAGACTGTCTCTCTGAGTCTTACCTTGTATAAAGGTCCCTTGTAAATGATTAGCAGGAAGCCATTGATAACTGTGATATACGCCGCAATGGCTATTTTCCCGTTCACATCCGTGAGGTAATCGAATATCCAGTCAATGTGAGAACCGAATTTTACAAGTAAAGGTATTATGATGACGCCCAGTCCTGAGATAAAGCTAATAATACTTATCCTCCCTTCTAGCACCAACTTGCTGCCTGCCATGATGAAAACAGCAAGATCCCGCCGAGAAATCTCGCGTGGCTTCAGAGCTCACGCTGACTAATTGGTTTGACAGCTTTTTCACTCTCATTGAACTGTAGTTAAAATTAATTTGATGTGCAACTTTTTTTTTTAAAGATTCAATTATTTTTGTTATTTTCATTAGTAGTAGCTAGTAGTATTCTGAAAACTGAAGGAATTATTTCAAGCTTTCTAAAAACGAAATAATAGATAATACATATTATAACAATAGCCTATTTAACATATTTATTGAAAACCATACAAATTGCCTAAACTTAAAATGAGATGGTGATGGTGGTGGTGAATACAACAAGACATACTGCCAGTGTCAAAAAAGCAAAGCACAATATTTCTCCTATAATAACAAATGCATGGATCTCAATGAGCATGATGAGAGGCATTATTTCACAAAGCAGTTGTAGAGTAATTCAGATTTGAGCTGAAAGGAAGATTTAATGGTTTAATCATGTGAGATGGAGATCTCCCTTGTGTCCTCCTTTGTGTGTCCATTCCAAAGCTGCTCGTTCACTTGGAAGTTGGGGACCTGGCAAACATTGCAGTCGCAACATCAAATAGACTGCTTTTGCATGCTCAAGTCCATCTATTCACTACTGTTTCATTGTGATGACAACAACAGATTGATATAATTCAACACTCAACCACATAAACACAAAATACAAATGACTACATGCAATAACTTTCACTAAATTTGTTACAAATTTTTGTGTTCCACAATGACATGTCTCTTAATATCATAACACAGTAGCTCAATTTTCATTCATTTGAATCAGCTTTGCAGGTATACATAATTTGTTCTCCTGCAAATATCATAATCAGTCTTATGCATGTTTTACAAATTTTGGAAACAAATATATATATATATATATATATATATATATATATATATATATAAGAAAGCAATTATAGGATACACATAAACATGGATAAGGATGAATATAAAATGTTCCAACACAGTGGAAAATATAATCACATGCATTTGCAAAGAAAAATATGACAAATTCTCCTGCCTTGTTTAAACAATAATGAACATGCCACGGTTCAAGCTTATACCCTCAGGATCAACACATTGTCCCTTTTTGCGTGTGATACGGTGATGCCTGTGTAATTTAGCATAGCACCGAAGCCCTGTAAAAAACAGGGAAGGAACATTTTAAATATGGTTTCTACTTTGTCAGCATGAGTAACAATCAGTCCAAAAACACTTGCTCACCTTCCTCACACATGCAGCTATCATAGCACTTGTTGTTGAAGCCGCGGTTGTGAAGCTCACATACATGTGTTCTGAGATTGCAGCAAGACCCTTAGAAAGTTCATGAAAAAGAGGTAAAAATGGTGTCAGCATTTATTTGACTGAATTATACTACTGTTCCAAATGTTTGGGGTTGGTTCAAAGTTTTAATGTTTTTGAAAGAAGATATGCTCACCAGGCTGAATTGAGTTGATTATAAATGCAGTAAAAACAATAATATTGTGAAATATTTTTACAATTTAAAATAACTCTTTTCTATTTGAATATATTTTAAGGGGTAATATATTCCTGTGATGACAAAGCTAAATTTTCAGCATCATCACTCCAGTCTTCAGTGTCACATGATCCTTCAGAAATCATTCTAATATGATGAACTGGTGTGCAAGAAACATTATTTGATTAATAGGAAGTTAAAAGGAACAGCATTTATTTGAAATAGAAATCTTTTGTATCATTATAAATGTCTTTACTGTCACTTTTGATCAATTTAATACATTCTTGCTGAATAAAAGTATAATTACAAAATCTTCTGAGTGATAGTATTATATTACAATTACTCAAATTACAAAGAGAACAAATGCAATATAGTATAAGGAGCTCATTGTATTAATGCATGTGGGAAAAGTCACCTGGCAGACAATCTAGGTGATGTTTGCAGCTCTTATCTGATGTAAGTGTCACAAGTTCAGTGCTGGGGCTTTTTGTGGCCTGTTTGTCAGAACCTGGATAGAAAAAGAGCAACTGTGTTATGAGTAGAGTAATTCACCAACACCTTATACAACAGACACCGGAAGTTAAAACATCTTAATAACAATTACTCCATTTCATTTTTGCATATTAGGGCATTGACACTTGGCGTTTTCCATGCAGGGACTAATGAGGTATGTGGGAAAATTTGCCTAATAGTCCTAAATGGTTCATTCCTGTGGTCCCAAATGTAAAGCAACACACATTATTCTGATAAACGATGTATCATGTATTGCAAAACATGCACACTTAAAAACTGAAACTTCCAACATTAAAAGTAGAAACAATATGTCTGAAATATTGATCTACCTCGCTTCTTAGAAAATTGCTTTTTGTGTGCAGGCCTCATATCTTCATAATCAGTCCAGTCAAAGAATGCCATGTCGAAAGTGGGCGTCACATCTCCACCTGAATAACTTCTGACCTGAGGTACAAAACAACATATTCAGTACTCATGTCACTATGAAGTGTTGAAATTACACTCTTTCCTGTGACCATAAAACCTTTGAGGTTCAATGAAACAAATTATGGTGGTATGTTTTATACCTTTTGAGCCAATAAACAAGAAATTGTTTCATGTGTGGATTTAATTGATGGCATGAACCTATTATCCATCATAATGTAGGTCATTGGGATTCAATTTTATTAAGCCTGTTTCTAGACACTGAGACACTGAGATATTTTTAATCAGTGTGATTGAAAAGACTGAACAGCTAGATGATGGTTACCTGTGGTTTACTGGAGGGGGCTGGCTTTGTGGAGGGCTCCCCACCGACTGCTGCAGTTACTGGCAATATGAAGGAGCCAGCGGTGGCTGCAGGAAACACTGGCTCTGTGGGACTCCCAAAGGAGTTTTTATTGAGCCTTTGATCAAAAGAAACCCTCTGTTTCTTCCCTAATGCCAAAGACTCTATGCGAAGAAAATGCCAAGTAGATAATTAAGAAATGGCAGGACGGTTATAAAGGAGTTTTACTTTGGAAAGTTTGAGGGTTTCTTTTTACCTTCATCATGAGTCCTAACGATGTGCCCTCCAAACATATTGCGACCAGTGGGACGTCTCATTGCCTTCTCTCGAATCTCAGCACCAGGAGAGATATTCATTTGCTCTGGAATTAAAGAATCAAATCCCATGGAGGTCCTCATTTTCGGAGTGATTATCCATCTTTTATCTGGCTCCATCTCTAAGCGGACGGGACTGAGGCCCTCCAGGTCTGGCCCTTCATTTTGGGTGTGGAACACAGTAATGTGGGGCCTCTCTCGGAGCTGACCTGCTGTCATCCTCTCCTTGTGACCTCTGTGGTTCCTGTGATGTCTGTGTTGATGTATGGATGCCTCTGGCCTGGGCGGGATAATGATATTGTCACTGAAGATTTCCATGGCTGAATTGTTGCCCGTTTCGGTGCTCAGTGTCATGATCACCAAGTCGAGGAGGAGAAATGAGCCGAAATACCAGCATAAAGCCATCATTCTAGGAGTAGAAAAGATTAAACAAACAATACAGCATTAAACAATAATGAATCACTATATACTACCATTCAAAACTTTTGGGTGAACGTGAGCAAGTTTGTGGGGTTTTTTTTTTTTTGGAATGAATTAAAAAGACATAAGTAAAGACATTCATAATGCTATTTATTTCTAAGTCAAATAAATGTTGTTATTTTGAATTCTATTTGAATTCTTTCTATTCATCAAAGAATCCTGAAAAAATATTAAGAAGCACAAGAGTCAAAACTGATAATAATAAGAAATGTTTTTTGAGCACCAAATCAGCATTTTAAAATGATTTCTGAAGGATCACGTAAAAAGCCTGGAGTAATGGCTGCGGAGAATTCAGCTTTGCCATCACAGGAATAAATTATTTTATATAATATTTATATTAATACATTTTTTTTCAAACTTAAAGATTGATATGAACGTGGCCTGATAAAATGCAGTGGAAAAAGGAAACTGTGATATAATGTCAGTCTCCAAAAATCTGTTCTTATTTTAAGCAATCTGTCACAGTACAAAAAAGAAATTAATTTAGATTGAGTTTCTGGCTTTGAGACAGCTAAATGTAGATGGGCAGAAAATTCGCTCTATTCAAAAAAACCACCTGGTCTCTCACCACAAGCTTGTAGGACTCAACGCATATCGTAAAGGAAAAATAATGTCTTGAAATAAACCAAAGCAAAGCAGCTTGACAGACCATTTGATGTTATGTTGCTCTTCTTTTTGTGAACATTTGGAGTGCTTTGGGAGTAGTGCCAGGCTCTACATTAGGTCTTTGATCTTGACACCAGTGGACAGCACTGAATGTACAGTATGTTGGGCACAGATTCGTCATAAGCAATGGTGTCTGGGGGAGTTTAGAAGTGTTATATTCCCTATCTGACTTATTACAATATAATATTCAAACAGGCATGTAAGCGCATTCGCTCTAACTGTAATTTTTCTAAGCATCTTAGAGATGAGGATGAAGAGAACTGATCCAAGCCAAGGGATTTTTATCCTCAGAAAATGGATTATACACACTGAGCAGATGAGTGTGACTAATTAAACAAGTGAATTTAGCTTTCATGTACTGACAGACTAGAGTTGTGACAAATCCAACATTTCACAACTGCCACTGCATTTACATATATGAACGGCAAAACTTGAAGATTTAACCGAGAGCTTATGATTTGGATGCTATAGATAAAGCCTGAGGATGTTGAAAGATTTACTGGAAAATGATTCAGTTTAGTTGAACTTTTTCAGATGTTGGTGTAAAATCATCATATATGGCAGCACAGTTTTATGAGAACATTACAAATTGCAGGAGGCACTAAAACACTTATAAACTTCAGGAAAGTATCTTTTAAACATTAGCTCGCATAGCCTAACTAATATACCATAAAAAGAAAATGCAATTATGTGAAAGTTGATGCAATAACACATTTCTCTTTGAAGCACAGCATAATTTACCAGAGCATGAAACAAATAATAAGTGTCTTTCTGTTTCCTATGCATTTAATTATTCAAATTCTGCATATCCAGCTGATCATGTGTTCATGTTATCTTTATTAATTTCAGGATCCCATGCTGTGCACGCCAATGCTGCTCAGGAGCCTAAAAATATCAAAGCTTCACCCCTTTCTCTAATTAGCCTGTGTAAACAGTGACATGATTAATTCATTGGGGAATCTGGGCTTGTTCTTCCTTATACAGAGACTCTACGAGTATCACAAAACTATTCACTTTAGAAGCAACTGTAATATGCATATAGCCTATAATACTTTGGCAATAAATACGTTTCAACAATGTCTCCAGTAATACCTTTAACATAATGACATAGCCTACTTAATGCATCTATTCAATCCTAAATTATAGCCTATACTGATAGCTAATAGTTTTAATACGACAGCATTGTTCACCTATGCTTAATGAAACAGCTCAATAATGACAAAAAGAACAATAACAAACATTCAAGAGAAAAGAATAAGGAAAGTGGTCACCTGTTCTCCGGTGTGTGATCCGTTCTTTCTGGTTGCAGTCCACAATGAGCGCGTGTGAGAGTTGTGGAGCAAGCACAGTGTGAAGCGCAGTCTCGAGCTCTCACTGAAGACTGCGAGTCACGGGCGTCGCCTAACCTAAATACCTGAACAAAAGAAGCGCTCTCATCTCATCACACTGACTGGACCAGTGGGCTAGGTGTGACAGATTTTAACGCTTTAGGTTTTAGGAAATAAGTTGGCGAATGTTTAATACTGTTACCCAGTGTGTTATAGCCTACATTGGACGTGTGATTTTATGAAATAATTTGGCCTAGGCCTATGTGTTTACACTCTGTACCTAATGTTCAGATATTGAGTAAAATATAGTCTTCATATATTTAAAACATACAGTCTTCAATTACAATTAGTAGCTTCGATTAGAAAAAGTAAACCCCAGCAGGGTGCAAAACGGTTACAATACACATAGATGTGAGTCAAATTAATAGGCTTATTTTATATCATATCGTTATTATTTTACTTGGTGATTAGTATAAAACTTCTGCAACGAGACAAGCAACAATAGCAAAGCGAACATATAAAATGTTTAATTTTTAGAGCCTATTATTAATCCGCGATTCAGTCCTTATTAATCCTATTTTTTCCTTTCTCTTCCAGCCCTTTGTATCTCATTTACTGGTAAGTTCTTTTCGTTATTTATTTCGTTTTATGTTTACCATCTGTGTATTAAAATGAACAGCCTACTGTGCATCTTCAGGTCCATTTACATCAATTAATTTAAGTCGCGAGATGGCGCTATTTTACGTTTCATTGATATGAAAAGAGCGAGACCGCGGAGTAATACAAGAAGATACATGAAAGTAGCGCAGGTATGTTGAAATATTTAATTTAGTTGCCATAAGACACATTTTTTTGAACGTTTAGTACAGCAACAGACTAATTACAATCAAGCATTACAGAAAGCAGTGTAGGCTTAATTGTAGTTAGCAGGACCATAGCAATTAATTATAGTAGCCTGCGGAAAGTGTGTAATATGGACAGTAACGTCTAACATATAAATTATAGCGTAAATTAACCATGCTTTTACCACAAATAAACCCCCCCCCCC
>JAFVLL020021387.1:0-106949 GCA_021397915.2 Tor tambroides
TATAAATATCTGACACTTAGCATCAGTCAGTATTATGATATGATATTATGATAATTTAGCATTATAAGATGATAGAACTTTGGTAATTAGTATAACCATGTATGAATGCATATTTGTCATGTTGACTGGTGGTGGTGCTTAAGATATTGTTTGTCATTTAGTGTTTCTATTTAAAAAAAAGGGGGGAAAAAACTAAAATTAATAATGATAAGATAAAACTACTAGGAATTCTACTACTAATAACAATATTAAACGCACTAAGGATTAATAAGATGCTGGGTTCATGAATATTAATCACGTTGTCTGCGTTCGCTCGAATTGATTTGCTGAAATCAAAACAGAGACAACAATAGGTGAGGACCAGCCAATGAGATTGTCATTTGCACAGTAGTTCTGCCCACTACCAAAGAAACCGGCAGTTCTTGAAAAAATTCCAAAGGAACGCTATTATTCTGACAGGAAAATACAACAAAGAATAACGTTTACATGTAGCGCATCAATTCTGCATGGTATGTAAGACCTTCTTGCTCTGTATCTTTCTTTGCGTGTGTGTGAGAAAGCGACGGCGAGTCGTGCGCCTTCAGCTTCACACTAGAGTTTACGGTACATCAAATACAGTTACTGCACACTGCACATTCAGATGAACTGAAAAATAAAATTATAATAATATTATAATAAATTATAGTAAAGCCGCATTTTATTATAAGTAACGGTAACGGCGTTGTAACGGGGGAAACTAATTCGTTTGATTACTCGTTACTAGAAAAAATAACGCCGTTTATTTATTACACCATTATTCCCATCACTGGTTACTTCTTGCTTAAAGAGGAAGTAAAAATTAAAGTTTTGATAACATTTACTCATGTCGTTTTGTTTTGGACCCCAGTGACTTTCACTGTATGGAAAAAACCTTTGAAACATTCATCAGAATAGTGTATCTCCCTTTGTGTTCCACAAAAGACAAAGAAGTCATACAGGTTTGGAACGACGTGACGGTAAGTAAATGCTGATGGAACCGTCAATTTAGCGTGAATTATGCCTTTAAATATCTTTCCTTGATCACATCTGAGTAAAAAGTGAACCCACTCTCCCTTGATTTCGGTGCAGTTTCCTGAGGGTCCGGAGTAAACCACAGATTTGTCATCATGAAACACAATGTACTGACAAAACTTCACATTTTCATTCCTCTCCAAATCCCGCTGTGTCCACTCTGAAAGACATAAACTCCTGTGTGAGAGATTATTTATAACACTTGTTTTTGAATTTGCAAAAAAAGTCTTGTAAGTCTATAGCTTTTTTTTTTTTTTTTAAACTTACACCACCTAGTGTTGCTTTCGTCAACGAAAATTATGATTAAATATCGTCGCCAACGAACCTTATCACGTGACGAAAACGAGACGAGACGCAACGTAAATGCTGGTCATGTGACGATGACTATAATTAAATGTATAATGCAATATTGTGGAGGAATGTTGACGCATAAAAACTATGCTAAAATGTCTCTTCATTTTCGTTGACCAAAATGAGACGAAACGAAATGTTATAACCAGGGCTTGACATTAACACCCGCCAAATGCGGGTGGATTTCAGCTGTGGCGGGTAACACGGTCACACCCACTAGCCACTCTGGCGGGTTGATTTTATATACAGTAACATAGCTCGACGTTAATGCTTGTCCAGGACAAGTAGATTTTTTTGAAGGGCAAGTGAAAGAAGATAATTTTACTTGCCACATGGGCAACTTATCTAATTAAAAACATCTAATTGCACCGAAATTTCGGCAAGAATGGTTCTGATTTTATTACATTCGGTGTAAACGGCGATTGATAATGGATAATCAGTAACAACAAGGTTGCGCCACTTGAAGCTCACGCAGCCCGTCTATGTGAGAGAATCTCGTGGGGAAATCAAAACAAATGAATGCAACTGCACACAGAAGAAACATGACACGACCAAGAGAGTGAAGTTCTCTGAAAACCACGATTGCAAATTTGAATTATACAAGAGTTAAAACGAGTAGGCTAGTTAATATACATTTAAGTTCAATATTTGAATTTGAATTTATTGAAAGGATATATTGTCAACGTTGACTGTTTTGCTCCATTCGGTTAATGAAGATAGTTCCAAACAAAGATCACAGCAGAACAGTCGCGCATCTCTGAGCAGCACACGGTGGTGTTTTGTTAATGAATGATTCGTGTTTTTGAATTTTGAATCATTTGAGTCAATGATTCAGTGGTCCATTCATAAGGACAGGCACTTGCTTCATTCTTAAATGAATCAGCTGTCTGAACGAATTGTTTGAAGGCATGCTTCAATGACTCATTAATTAAGATAGTCACTTGCTGCCACCTACTGGTGGTTTACTTTCATAGTAGCCTATCTTTGCATTTTTTCCAACATTTCATATTTGTATATAGACAAAATATATATATTTTAAAACACCGAGCTCACAACATTATTTCTGCTGTTATAATTTTGCATGCAGTGTAAATGCATTCGTGCTATATTTCAGCTACATTGAACTGTCTGTGTAAATGCATCTGAATGCCGCTCCAGTCACTTTCCAGTCGATTTTGTAGATACTGATTTCATATGATTGGGAACAGCCCTATATTATCTTATTATATTAAGTGAAATTATTAATAAAATGTAAGAATTTGATATGAAAGATGATGCATGCATTTAATACGGTTAGGGAAAAATGCCCTTTAAATAGGTCAAAAATGACTTGGAAATCAATTTAAACACATTTTTGTATGCAGTATTAAGTCATAAAACGTAATTTCCGAACAACAAAATTGTGGCGAGTGAAAATGCTGAGTGGCTAGTAAATTTGGAAAACCACTAGCCACAGTGGCCGGTGAGCAAAAAAGTTAATGTCAAGCCCCGGTTATAATGTTATTTCGTCTCGTTTAGTCGCGTTATTGTTAGACGCGTTTGACTTGAAGCAGCGCTGCGCAGAATGATCACTGTATGACATCAAAGTACCACGAGAGCGATAAGAGAGCAGATGGATCCTATGCATTCGAATCACTCTCGCGGTAATTTGATGTCATACACTGATCATTCTGCGCAGCGCTGCTTCAAGTCGAACGCGCCTATTATTACTCAGGGGCTGCATCAGGCCGCACTGCGCAGACGCAGGCGACGTCACTTCCTCAAGCCCCACTCGCGGCATGATTTAGAAGACGACAACAAACACAGAGAAAGGGACTGATGGCCGGCCAGCCGGGGGTTTTTTTTGTTCTTTTCTGTCAACGAATTCCAGTGTATCCAGCCAGTGCTTCCCATCCCATTATATCTCTCAAAGGTCCAAACCATTTGTAGTGTTATATCTTTTAATAGTTTTTATGATGCAAAATCTGACTTCAGTTTACAAGCAATACAAGTAACAGACACACACATTTTATTTGTAGATCGAGCATTCAAGCACCTTGTTTCTCTTTGTTCAACTTGAATGTATTAATTTTTTTCTGGCATTGTCATGTGATGCTATTTTATTTATTTCACTTTATTTATTGTTTTTATTTATTTTATTTAAATTTATGTGTGTGTACTTCTAACATGTTTGGTTGGTAAAATAAATGCTGTAAATTCAAATCAGAGCGTCTTCTGTGTCTGGAATGGATGTATTCTTGAGTCTATAAGGTAACAATAATATAATAAGATAACCTTGTTTGAAATGGGTTTGGCTAAAAGAAAATTTTGGTTTCGTCCATACTACTAGGTACTTATACTATATTGACTGGGTTAAATAGAATTGCATTACTAAAAAGAGACTAAAATACAATTTTCATTGACTAAAATGTCATCAGTTTTCGTCGACTAAAACTAGACGAAAATAGTCTTGGATAATTCTGACTAAAATAAGACTAAAATGCTCAGACTTTTAGTTGACTGAAACTTGACTAGACTAAAAAGAGTATGAACGTGACTAAAACTAATAAAAACTAAAATGACAGCTTCACACAAAGACTAGACTAAAACTAAAATTAAAACAGGTCGCCAAAAACAACACTAAGACCACCCTACCGCCCAGCTTTTAACTGCTCAATGTGGACTACAAGGCACTAAGTTATTATAAACATTAGCATTATGAATTTCTGTAAAGCTGAGTTGAAGCAATGTGTTAAAAAAAATATTTCAATATCAGCATGCTACACACAACATGTCTGCTAGATAAACAAAGCTTTATCAAATACTTTAGGCAACTGTAGGGAGTGAGATTATTTCCTTGATGAAATTAACTCCTCGTGAAGCCAGTCACTCAGGAACTCTTACAATGCAAATGTCATGCCACAAAACAAATTCTTCAATCAGGCTGTGATCTCATCAGACAAGAAGATCTGAGACCATTTGATCATCGATCCATTCACCCATCCTTCCCCCCTGGGGTCATAGTCCTGGTTACTGAAAGTTGACAAGGAAATGCCAAGAACTCAAGTTGCTACTCTTACATAAAATATTTACTATATCTTCAGAATTCATGAGCGTAAACTTTTCATGTTTGGTATCATTTTAAAGGTCTCTGTGTGATTGGTAAAATGGTCTCAATTTCACAGTAGTCACATATATTGTGAGAAATATTGAAAACTTAAGTGAATTCTGTACTTCTGTTGTGGGCGGTCTCCTTTCAAAATCTGATAAACATTGCTCTACAGGTGTGACCATTTATGGCCCTTTTTGTTCTGGGAGTATTTAAGGGGAATTTGCAAATCAGTCATTGCGATTCTGTAGCCAGATCAGCCCGTAGTGTGGAATGTATTTCATGTTCCATACTATGTAACTTCCTGAAGTCAGGTATACATCTTACTCTTAGATTCATCTTTGAGAATTTGATGGTATGTATTTGTTTGAACTGGAACTGAATTTAATTCTGAATTGGCTTCTAATTGTTTCATTATGTAATTGGCACGATACAATTCTACCTGACTAATAATAAATTGTTATATTTGATTTATTCTGATCTCTTCTGAAATCATTTTTCAAGTAGATTAATGCGTAGCGGTATTTCCGCAAATCTGCGTTCAGGATAGATCATACCGAAGCACCGACGGATGAACCATGGGGGGCATTTTTAGGGGCTTCCGATTTCTGACTGTCACTGGCTTAACACGGTGTAGCTCTCGTGGTTATAGGAAAAAATACACTTTTTGTTATGAGTATGCAGGCGCAGCTCACTTAAAGGTATTATATCCACTATGCACCCTCTGAGTAAGTTCAGAACTGACGAGTTTGTGTCCGTGGATGCACTATCGGCCGAAGTGTTAATTCCTATGCGATACCTGGTCCCTAATGAACGAGAATTGAAAGTATGGGATTTCCAGAATAATCAAATATCTAAATTAATTTACAATGGATATCTGTGATCAGTTTTTAATTAAGAATATTGCCTAAATTTAATGATCACTTGGAATTGGAGTCAGATTAAGCACGGAGCTAAACTGAATTGAAACTAAATCCAGATAAATTCAGGGGCGCAAATAAAAGACCGAGCATGCATTGAACCTTCGACCAGGCCGCTGGATTCCGTTGTTTGGACTAGCGGGTGGAGTCTTACACAACAAATAAACCACTTTAAGATAGCTGATGAGATGGACAAGAGATCATTTCTTAAATCAAATTTTACTTGAGATAATACTGTTTGAATATTCAATATAGACTGCTGACTGTTGCAGTTAGGTCTGTAAGTTGACCGTATTCGTTCTGTGTATACAATAAATAACTCCATGTTTTGATATCTTTTGTGCTATCTGCCATCTCAATCACCCAGCTAATGACTCTTATGTTTCTTGTTTTTGGCAGACCTGCTGCATTAACTACACTTATGTCTGGATCAATTCAGTCAGTCCATTGAATGTTCTGGCATATTCTGAATCTGGTGTTTAGTAGGAAAGTCTTGATCACAGCAAAGTAGCACAGGAGTCACATTTGCTGCTACTATGGTTCGGGTTAAATGTAGTGGGTTAAAAATGGCTTTGGCATCCTGGACAGACTCAATTCAACAAGAATCTGAATCTGAACTGAATTGTTCATAAAGCAAAGTTCACACTAGAGGTTTGCTGGAATCGCTGCACTAGACTTTGCAGGACACTGCAAACGCGAGCTCATACAAAGACGTTTTTTTGCCATTTTTTTCCTGCATAAACTAGTTGAAGTTTGATTAACTCTAACTTGTGAATTTAAATGAGAAGAGGACAAGTGACCAATAGATGATCTAAACATCACCCACTGAGCTCTTGGCTCAATACAAAGACGACAGACTTCAAAGCTGCAGGTTTGCAGTGCTGTGGAAAAGTGGAGTAAATGGTGTACCTCAAAATATTTATTATTACTTGTCGATTTTTTTACTTATTAAAGGTGCCATTGAATAGAAAACTGTATTTACCTTGGCATAGTTGAATAATAAGAGTTCTATACATGGAAATGACATACAGTGAGCCTCAAACACCATTGTTTCCTCCTCCTTATGTAAATCTCGTGAATTAAAAAAGACCACTGAAAAATAGGTGAATCAGAACATAGCACCGACTGTTACATAACAGTCGGGATCACTAATAGTTACGCCCCCAACATTTGCATATACCCGCCCATGTTCTAGACCAGCCAGACCTGCACAGCCAAATCATCAGAAGCTCTGTAGGTATTGAGAAGAAACAAGCGCGGACAACAGCGAAAATGGCAGATCATGGAAATAAATGTTATATTCCAGGCTGTGCAGGGATGGGATGGTGTCTGTATTCAGAAAGGCACGGAAAGCAAAAAACGTGTTCTGATAAAATAACGTGAGCCACTAAAGGGACATGGTTAGCTCTTTGCTAGCTGTAGCCTGTTACAATACAAAAGATTTCACTTACCACATAAACAGAGTAAGGAGAGACGACGGAGGATGATGGCGAATGATTTACAGATCTTGAGCACCACTGACAAGCATCTGATCTTGTAAAATATGTGGTAAGTATTATTGCTCCATAGAATAAACAGAGTTTGTGCAATCGCGAATCTCGAAAGTGAAAGTAAAATGTGATCGTGCATTTGAAAACAGTTTCAATGCCCAGCATATTAATAGCGGCTCCCTGATGCCCGAATTTTATTTACAGTATAATTACCCAATGATATAACTGCACGAGAAAGTATTGAAATATATTTTCCATGTGTTTCCTTCCTGTGAGCTACTGAAATGAGCCGCACTGTGAAACAGCCAATCAGAGCAGAGCTCAACAATGAGCTGCACTGTGAAACAGCCAATCAGAGCAGAGCTCAATATTAATATTCATGACCCTTCCAAATAAGCCAATAACAGACCGTTTCATTCTGGGGAGAAATTCTAGGGTTGTAAATGGACATGTAAAACTGTTCCTGGAGATTTTTTGCCCTTACCTAAGCCACATACCTTCTATGTAGATATCAGAGAACAATTTAAAACATTGTATCAATGCATTCTATGGCACCTTTAAAACCCTGAAGTGCAAAGCATGTCCAGTGTGGTCTGAAGAATTTTTGCATGTTCACAGCATGACCAAGGATAACATCCGTTTTCCTTCAACTCAAAGAATATTTGTCTTGAACTTGGTGTAATTCATTTTACATTCTGCGAAAATGAAGGCCTTATATCCATTCTCTTCTAAACTGCAATAACTGAAAGCTAAGACTAAGATGTTTAAACGATGGTGGATGGTTTAAATCTGTGAGTTGTTATGGTTCATCTATGATGGTTAGTTTAATGTGTTTCAATAGTTCGTTTGGCGTTTCAGTGATGATGTTGAGTTTAAACCTGAATGTACGTTGCAGTATTGTCCGCCGTATCGTGAAATGATCACCGGTCCCACATCCGCGCGACACAACGCCGGGAAACGACACTGATCCCGGTACAACTGAGCGATCTCCGCCGGTGTTGTGCCGAAATCGGTGACCTAGAGAAATCTGTGACTAGAGGTCGCTGTTTCGTAAAATTTTGCTCGAGAACGCGCCTGGTGCCCGTGCACATTGTCGTGACTGCGCCTGGAAGACTGTCTGTTAAGGTGCTGCGGAGAAGATGCGCTGATTGAACATGCAAGAAGATTTAATAAAGAAAAAAAAAACAATTATTAGACACGTTCTCCGTCTTCTGTGTGTTTTTCCCCCCATGTTTAATTTATTTTTCTCAATGTTACATCATTAGGCCAGTAAAACGAAGCTACTTGGATACTTTTGAAATTGCGGTTATGTTGTAACACAGTGTACAGTATTTGTATTTATATAGCCTATATGCAAACTAAGCAAAAAAATAAAATACAATTTCCCTTTTATGATAGGATATTTTCATGCCTGTTTAATGAACAGTAAATAATTATTGCACATGCAGTGAAAGAGTCCGCATGACACAAACGGTTTACAGGATTAATAAGGGTCACAGTACAATATAGGACACTGAAGAAGAACTTTCTACTGATTGTAAAAAAAAAAAACACCAGGAGAAAGATGCTCAGGGTCATTCTGCAGGAGGCATGAGGACCATGTTGGACAACTTTCACATGCTTTGGACGAGTAGTGTAACGTCTTACAGTAAAAACTGGCAAATTTGCTGCAGTCCATGAGGATTAGGTGCACTGTATAATAATAATAATAATAATAATAATAATAATAAAGCCCTTCAGGCTCTGGGATGCAAACCCAGGACCTTCTTGCTGTGAGGCAACAGTGCTACCAACTGGGCCACTGCTATCTGAACTGTTAATATTAATAATAATAATAAACATTATTTTTCATAAAATTACACACAAAAGACACAGCTGAGCATGGTTAGTTAAACAAGAATTTCACATAATTATATGCAACAGGTGCATAAATGGCTATATATAGGAAGTGTCACAGTTCAGGTACAGCATCTCTGGATTTTCATTTACAAGTTTTGTGAAGAAAATTGTAAAAATACTACAAACAGACAATGGATCCTGAAATGTATGAAGAAATTTTCAAATTCATTTCAAATAATGAGTATCCTGATTCTGCAACAAAGTCAGAAAAATTTACTATTCGAAGAAGAGCCTCCAATTATGTCCTTCAAGGTGAGTTTCCAATTAGTATTGTTTTAAAAGTGTACTTTTGAGTCTGAATTTCACAAAAGAAAAAAAAGAAAAAAGAAAGAAGGCCAATTAATGTGTATTATACATTCTATAGCTACATGTATAAAACAGAAAAACATGTAACTACTCCAATGTGACATAAAAGATATTTTGTTTTAAACACAGTTAAACAGTTAAGTTAAAAATCTACCTTATATCTACCTAATATGTTGCTAACCCCTTTCTGAATATATTATATGGATGGAATTATATATATATATTATATGGGGTGGAATCACACCATTACCATTATTATTCTTTATTTATTCATTTTTCTCTTTTTTTAAAAAAAAAAAATTCTGCTAAATTCTATAACTACCAAGTACATTCATTATATTAACATCAACTGTCATATATACCTTGGAACTACTGAAATTGTTATTTATAATTGTTAGATGCAAGTTCTCAAATGCTAAATCCATGTTTCTTCCAGATGATCTGTCTGAACTGTGCCACTACTGTGGCATGAAAGATGACAAGCCTCAGAAGAAGGCGGCTAAGATCCCACGCCTGACCATCAACTGGGTAAGAGCATCTTTAGCAGTAACTCAACAGACAGCAACAAGCAAAATAAATTTGTTAAAATAGTTTTTAAAACCACTCTCAAATTTTGAGTACACTGAAACTTGTTCCCTCCACAGATTCAGTGTGGACACTGTAACAGATGGTTTCACCAAGGCTGTGTTGGGACTGACAGTAATTTTCTCTGTGCAGCATGTTTTTAAATTGACTAGCTAGTACACAGAAATGTAAAGTGTAAACATTTTTGGGGGGTGGGGACTGTGCAATGTCCTTCACACAACATCATTGTATAGGCTTTGTTTGAACTTTTATTACTAGACTTTTCAACAATTTAAAATTAACTTGTCCTAATTTAATTTAAAAATGAATTTGTTTGAAATTGATAATAAATATTTGTATGTGCATATACTAAATGTGCAGTTTCTTTCTGAATAAATAAAAGCTTTAAAACAACATACAGTGTAAATTATCAACTTGCTGTCATTTTCTGCCAAAAAATAAGTAAATAAAAAAGAACCAAAATAAATAAAATGTTACTGTGCTTTTGTTAAAGTTCTTGCAATGAATCGTCACACTAAATTTTTATTTTCTGGGTTTGTTTTTTTTGTTGGTTTTTTTACAAATAATGAATACAGTATGTTTACAAATTTTGGATGCATTTGGGGGCCATGATGTAGCTATGTCTGTTGCTGTTCACATCTGACCAAAATGAAGATTATAAAACAGATCACATTATTAGTGTGAATATACACACATGGCTACATACAGAAAATATACAAACACACAATCTTACAAGCATTTTTGTATTCCAAGCATTTCCTTTGTTATATGCCTCTTTCCAAAGAATCACTTGCTGTATTCCTCAACTGTAACTCACTTTGGATAAAAGCTTCTGCTAAACGAATATACAACATTCAAAAGTATCCAAGTAGCTTCGTTTTACTGGCCTAATGATGTAACATTGAGAAAAATAAATTAAACATGGGGGAAAAACAAACAGAAGACGGAGAACGTGTCTAATAATTGTTTTGTTTTGTTTTGTTTTTTTCTTTATTAAATCTTCTTGCATGTTCAATCAGCGCATCTTCTCCGCAGCACCTTAACAGACAGTCTTCCAGGCGCAGTCACGACAATGTGCACGGGCACCAGGCGCGTTCTCGAGCAAAATTCTACGAAACAGCGACCTCTAGTCACAGATTTCTCTAGGTCACCGATTTCGGCACAACACCGTCTCCCGGAGCACCTTAATCACCACATGAGGACACGGCATAACAATGTTCATTAGCCATACAGCCAGACACTGAAAACAGCAATAACAGACGCAGCCAGAACATGTTTAAACTGATCATCTGCTCTCAGCATGTGACGCGTAAGTTGACGCGTAAGTTGTCAGAATAACGCGGAGCTGGTTTTCAGCTGTTGAGAATGAACAGTCTGCGTTCTGCTGCAGTGTAACAAGTGAAATACACATTAAAAGATGTTGTTTTAAATTATATTTCAGTCATTTGACTGTACCTTTGAGCCCATGACAGCGCAGTGATAAATGAATCGGTGGAGAGGAATCCTACGATTGAACATGGAGCAGAGCACAAGGCAACTAACTAACGGTACATTCACACGGGGCGTCGGCATCAACGCTTGACGGAGGGCGTGTCTGAAGCTTGGTGCTGACGCGCCGTCATAGTGACAACAGCCAATCACATACTTTTCTGGTGTTGCATGAACGGCTAGCGTCTGCGCCAGGGTATTTGCATAAGGCGATCTGATTGGCTGCCGCCTGCGTAATTGGCAGTTGAAAAGTTTTCAACTTCTTTTTTTTTTTTTTTTTTTTTTTTTTTTTATTAATGCCAAGGCACCAAAGAAAAAAGTACAGAAAATATCAACATTATGCACAAAGAGATGACATTACATGCAAAGCACCATTTCTAGACGTATGTAACAATAAGCAAATAATACAAAACAAAGCTCCAACAAAATATACCAAAAAGACCAAATAAATTAACCGTTTCAATAGCTTCAAGATTCTTGGAAGACGAAACAGCCTGGATATACTGTTGAACCTCCCCTCCAAAAACAACAAATAAAGGACTTTGATGAGTGAATCCACTGCGGCGAACACGAAACTCTGCAAGAAGCAACAACAGGCCAACAACAAAATATTCGCCAATTCTATCCCTTTGCATGCCAAAGAAGCCAAACAGCACATCCCTGAAAAGCAAGGAGAAACCCTGAAGCACACCGCGACCGACAACACTAGAGAACTCAATCCAAAATAGCTGCGCGTGAGGACAATCCCAGAAGACATGCACATCAGCCTCACCAGGGTCACCACAAAAAACACAGCCTGTATCTATATCCGATTTGAACCCTCCCAAAAACACCCCAGTTGGGCAAAATCTGTGCAACAATTTGAATGAGATGTCTTTAACCTTGTTAGTTATTATGTATTTCAAAGTCCATACTTTTTTCCAGTCAATATGATCAACAACATTCTTCCAATAAGACACCACATATGGAGTTGTTACAAGCTCCTTTTGAAAAAGCGATCTAATCTTATAGTTGCGTGATGAAGGATGTGACAAAAAGCATAGTTTTCCTACTGGGATTTCAAATGGGTCTAAAGAAATAGGTAAAGTTGATCTAACAAAGTCCCTTAAAAGCATGACAACTCCTTTAGGAATAGCGTCCATGACAATGGAGAATTCTTTGGGAGTTAACTGGAAAATCAAATTTACATAAAAATTCTTCCTAGCTTAAAATAAGACCTTCTGAGTTAAATAACTGAGAAACTGTGAAAATGTTTTTCTCAAACCAATTACTGAAAAACAAAGATTTTCTCTTATATACAATGTTTTGATTGTTCCAAATGAAGTACCGGTGTGGGGAGAAATTGTGCTTAAAGATTAATGACCATGCAAGTAATGACTGTTTATGAAATTTAGATACAGTGTAAGGGATTCTAGCAATATTATAATTACAGATCAATAGGAAAGGAAGACCACCTAATTTGGAGAAGAAGTAATTGGTGATAAAATTCCAGATTGAGTTTGGATCACACAAAAATTGCCTAATCCAATTAATTTTGAAAGTGTTGTTCAAGGAAGAGAAATCAAGGAAATTCAACCCACCATACTCATAGTGTTCATTATTACAGACTTCCTTACATAATGGATTTTGTTTTTCCAAACAAAATTAAACAGGATTTTATCAACTGATTTACAAATTTTGTTGTCCACATACAGAGAGAGTGCAGCATATGTAAGCCTGGAGATGCCTTCCACCTTAACAAGTAGTACTCTGCCTCTTAAGATCAAGTCTCTCTGCAACCATGTGTTAAATCTTCTTTGGGCTTTTATTATAACTGGGTCAAAGTTCAAGGTACATCTTTTATTTTGATTTTTAGTTATCACAATACCTAAGTATGTAATTTCAGATTTAAACTGGAATATTAAAAATAGTGGGTGCTGTACAATTTTTAATGGACATTAATTCACATTTACCTATGTTTAGATTAAGACCCAAAGCTTTAGAGAAAAGTTTTATATAATTAATTGCTATAGGGATTTGGGAAGCATCTCTTAAAAATAAGGTGGTGTCATCTGCTAATTGACTCATAAATATTTCTCGATCTGCTATATGGATACCCCGAATACCGCTTTCACATACAAATGTTGACAGTAGCTGCACACAAAGAAGAAATAAATAGGGAGAAATGGGACACCCTTGTCTCACTCCTCTGGACAAACTAAACCTTGGTGAAGTGCCATTCTTTAATTTAATCGAAGCACTTCCATTATTGTAAAGGGTTTTAATTACTCTGCAGAACATATCCCCAAAACCGAATTTTTCTAAAGAATTAATAATAAATTGGTGCTCTAAGGAATCGAAAGCCTTATAGAAATCTAAGAAAAGAATGAAGCTGTCTTCCTGAATCAAGTCTGAATAATCTAATAAATCAAGAATCAACCTTATATTGTTAACAATGTGTCTTTTGTTCAAAAAACCAGATTGTGTCTCATCTATTACAGAACCCAATACGTATTTTAATCTTTTAGCAAATATAATAGTTAAAATTTTATAATCACTGTTAAGCAAAGAAACGGGACGCCAATTGTCAATTAAAAGTAAATCTTTTTTAGGTTTCGGAATTAAAGTAATTAAACCTTGAGTGAGAGTCGGGGGGAGAGCCTCATTCTGTATGCTTTCTTCAAAAACCTTAAGTAAAAAAGGAGACAGTTCTTTAGAGAACTGTTTATAGAACTCTGCGGTAAGCCCGTCCGTTCCGGGAGATTTATTGTTTTTAAGTTCTAGAATTGAGTTACTAACTTCAGATAAAGTAATTTCACTATCACAAAGATTTCTGTCATCTCTTGAAATAGTCTTACAATTTTTAACAGACTCCAGAAAAGTACGGGCTGCCTCTTCAGAATACTTTTTTTTATACAGTTTACTGTAAAATTTAGAACAGAAATGTGCAATGGATTGAGGATTATTAGTGACTGTCCCCTCAATATTAAGAGTTTCAATTAGCGAAGTACTTAAGCGACTCTTTTCTAGTCTGAAAAAATATGCTGTGTTGCATTCTCCCTCCTCCATCCATTTTTGTCTAGATCTAATGTAAGCACCCTGTGCTCTATAAGTGTACATCTCGTCTAATTTAGATTGCAGGTCAGCATACTCAAGCTTTTCTGATTCAGAAAACAGCTCTGGGGGTTTAGAAGAAAGTATTGTAATTTTAGACACCACCTTATTTTCTTCTGCTTTCTTAAGTCTAGCTAAATTACTACCGAATTTCCTAAAATATTTACTAATTTCAAACTTTAAGAGCTCCCACTGGCAACAATATGAGTCTAACACTAAAGCTCTTCTCCAGTACTGCTCAATCAGTAATGTGATATTCCTCTTAACATCTTCAAACAGGAGAAGGGAATTGTTCAATTTCCAATAAGAAGGAGATGAGCTGAAGTCAAGGGATGCAGAAAGACAAATCTTGAGAGAGATAGCACTGCTGTAAGAGGTGTAGCATGAATGCTGACTGATTTACAACTGTTTGCTAGGCTTTGGGAAATGAGCCAGTAATCTATTCGGGACTGCTTAGAACGGTCCTTGCTGCTCCACGTATAAAGTCTCTGGTGTGGATAAAATTCCCTCCATATATCAACAACACAAAAACGTAACATGAAATTATTCATAATTGAACTTATAGAAGCAGCTCTAGGGGGAAACCTATCTAAATCACTATTTAAAACCATATTGAAATCCCCTCCTGAAATAAGAACAGCATTGGGGTATTTATTTAACCAGTACTGAATATTTTCACTGATCACATCCATTAAAGTCGCATTTTCTTTAGAAGAATTGTACCCATATACATTTAATAGAACTGAGATGGTCTGACCAAGTGAAACCACTAATAAGAGAAAGTGACCTTTGGGATCACTGACGACGTGTAAAATCTCACCAACAAACTTATTTTTTAGAGTGGCGACACCTGCTGATCGCTCTGTGCCATGCGACATCCATACATCACTGCCCCACTGGGATCTCCAAAATTTAACATCGTCTTGTGTGGAGTGGGTTTCTTGAAAAAAGCAAAAGTCTGATCCGTGGTTTTTAACAAACAAAAAGAGGGCTTTGCGCTTTACACTGTTTCTTAAACCCTTGGCATTAAGAGAAATTAACGATATCGACATTGACAAACACTCAGCAATGAACAGCTGTTAACACGAATAAAAACAAAGGCAGAAAGTCAAAATTGACTGATAGATGAGAAGAAAACTGAGATGAACAGAGCTTAATTGACCAATTTAAATGACCAAATTAAAGGTCCAGCTGTAATACGATGATGGCTCAAATGCCATAGTGACGGGTAACAGTCACCATCTTAGAAAAGAGTGCACGATCCTTATGATGGAGCTCACAAAGCAATCTCCACACCTTCAATGAACGCACGCGCTCCGATGTAATAGGCTGTTTTTCCAGCAGCCCTCGCCTCTCTCACTCTCGGCCACAAGCTCTTCTGTCTCTCCTGGTCCAGCAAAGTCAGATCCTCTGCGAAGCGCAGGTTGTTGTCTTGGAAAAACTGGGACTTCTTGGCAGCTTTCCATAAGGCATCGCGGATAACTCGTGAGGTAAACTGCATGATAACGGCGCGAGGTTTTGTGTTGTCACCTCTCCTCCCTAGCCGATGCACAGTGTCAATGACGTCCGGGTACTTGTTCTTGGCCTTGGGATAAGTCTCGCTGCAGAATGACCTCGGATCTGATATCTTCCTTGAAAGTCTCAGGTACTCCAAACAATCTCAAATTCCACCTGCGAGAGTATCTCTCCAGATCAGAAATGCGTGTTTCCCATGTGCCCGTAAGACGTTCTTGATCTTTAAGCCTGGAATCTACATCTTTCAAATTGTTCTTCAAATCTTGAACTTCGGCACACACAAAGTATATCGTTTTCTTCAGCCCTTCTATCTTCAGAGCATTGGTGCTAATCATTCCTTCAAGTGCATCAGACCGGGTATTGATCACCGAGGAAAGCGTGGAGATGATGGCAGAGTCGGCCTGCTCATTTAGACTTGAAGATTTACCTTTTTAGTGAGCAGGTGGCTTGCTAGGAGTGACAGGGAGTAAGTCGCGCAGGTTCAAACTAGATTTTACAGCAGGGAGTGCATAATTGTGAACATCCATACTAGTGTCGCCAGTGTCTGATCTCTTTGCGTTTGTCAAATGGCATGTTTACGCTCTTAAATGAATGTACTGATATCTGATTAAGCAAATGTGGTAAATAGTACGTTAATACAGCTAGCCTTTCTAAATCTGTAAGTTTGGTCAGGAACTCTGAAAATTCGTCTTAACAAGGCGCCATCTTAAGACCTCCCCAAAGTTTCAACTTCTGCCATGGAAACAGCATCAGTGAAGCGACGCGACGGACCCACAGTTCCAGTTCGGAAAGCGCTTGGCGTCACTCCATTCCAAAGTGTAAGAGGCGTTGACGCCGGCCCCCGTGCCCCATTCTGGGGCATCCCAGCGTTAACGTATGGCGTGCACGATAGTTCTTTATTACGCTGTAACATGCACTCGTCTCACTGAACGTCTCACTGACGTCTTAATTTTTATTTATTTTTTCCTATTTAATCCATACAATTTAAGACGCAGACGAGGCGTAGACGTGACGTAGACGTCACGTAGATGTCACGTAAATCACGTGTGGCAGTGAAGTGTCGAGCCAGACGTCACGCGTGATTCACGTGTGGCTGTGAAGTTATTTTTAATTTTTTTCGCTAACACGTATCATAACACGCTGCTCACACGGCTCAGTGCAGTGTGTGAACGAATGCACAATTTACTTGCTCTTCATTCATTCCTCTCAATGGATGTGACATCTGCGTCTGACTTGTAACGTGACATCTGCATCTGTTTTTTTTTTGTTTTTGTTTTTTGTTTTGTTTTTTGTTTTTTGCAATTTTTAGTGCGTCTGTCTTTTCCCCGGCTAACTTGTACAATATACATTAATCATGTGCATATTAAATATAAATATATTAATATATACTAATAATTTAGACATATTTTTTTAGACATTTATATATTTTTTTGCACTATTTGTAAAAGTATAAAGGTAACATAAAAAGAATAAAAGTCTATAACATATAAATAACAAATGTCTCCGAAAGGAAACCTTTAGTGAAGTTTCTGTTGCTTATAGGTATACTCATGTCGTTTAGTTTTTGTTGTTGTTGTTGTTGTTGTTTTTCTCTCTGTAAAATACATTTTTTCTTAAATTATTTTCATATTGCATATTTTTCCTATTTTAATTTTTGTTTTGAAAGTATGGTAAATACTGGTAAAATGTACCAACAATGACATTTAAAAATCTACACTTTTTGATATTCCATAAAAATAACCCGTAATCAGGTAGCCCATCTGAATTATATAACATTTAGCCTATCCATTGGTGCCATCAGGCTAACATGACAGTCACGACTCATGCCACTGTAAGCTTTTCTTTTTCTTTAGTTTTCACTCGCGATCTTTACAACACACATTACATTATATATTTCATGGCTCGTTTTATGCGTTTTTGGCACCACCTATTGTTGTGGGTGTATTATTGACATGTCAAAGTCTAGACCCTGAATATAAGACGACCGCGTTTTTTTTCAGATGTATTTCCTAGAAAAAAAAAACATCGTTTTATATTCGGGTCAATACGGTATATTAAAAGAGAAAACCATTATTTTAAATTGCAATGATATTTCACAATATTAACCAGACCCCGCCCCTTCAATAAATAAATAGCCTAAATAAATAAAATCTTATATAAATATGATTCACCTATTTTTTATTTTTTGTCTTGTCCTCGTTGTCATTGAGTAAACCTATTTCTAAGATAAAAGCTTATTTTACAATGATCAGTGAATTAGGCCTATTTGTACCAAACAAGCAATTAAATATAAGGGTGTGCGATATACAAAAATGGTATCTCGATATTTTCTTGGATTTTATCCATAACGATAATCAGACTATATTTGTGTATGTATGAGTGTAGGCTATTGTTCTGCAGGACTGCCGTGGACAGCTGACTCCTAAAGTTTTTGATATTCTTCATGTTCTGCGTGGTCAGTTCACAGCAGTGATAGAAATTAATATTTTCCAACAAAAGTAATTGGCATTTTTACTTTTATAAAGTAAAAGTTTTTTTCTTACAGCAGAAACAGCTTAAAATATGCCGTACTTTTTGCTCATAAAGGTAAGAGTAATACATCATTCGGAACTGTCTACTTTTATTTGTGTGCATTCACAATATCAACAAAACTTTTTGCTTTTATGCGCTTTCTGCTGGAGCGCTTCACAATGATGATCCGAAACTCTGCGTATGGACTCACAGAAAGCTTTAAATTACTACTTTAAAACGAAATAATTCAAGTCGAAAGCAAAAACTCTTTCATTATGCAATCCTTAAAGACGCATTTCTCTAAAGTAACGTCTAATGAGGAGATAAGCGAATCATTTTCATCCACCCGTCTAAAATAGGACATAAAAATAAGGAAAAGCCTAAATGAGCCGATAATAATTTGCGTTTTATTTTATAGGCTAATTGTACACAATAAAAAAAAAACCCACAAAAAATAATGGCATAGCCTATATGTAAAACTTTGTCCTATAGCTGCTTATATTTTCTGATTTTTATGTTGCTCTGTCCTGAATACCTTAAAATTTAAAGGATTTGAATTTTGTTTATAATGATTTTATTGGTTTGGTAACAGCCCCAAATGTCTTATTATTCTAATTCAATTTATTGATTGAATATAAGATTTTGACGCAAAAGTTAATGCACACTTCTAGAAAAAAAGGCTTTATAAAAGTAAAAATGCCAATTACTTTTGTTGGAAAATATTAATTTCTATCACTGCTGTGAACTGACCACGCAGAACTTGAAGAATATCAAAAACTTTAGGAGTCAGCTGTCCACAACAGTCCTGCAGAACAATAGCCTACACTCATACAAGTTCAAGTTCAAGTTGAGCTTTATTGTCATTCCGCTACATGTGGGGACATACAGTGGAACGAAATGTCGTGCCTCACAGGACCACGGTGCTACATAAATACAGACATACAACAATGAAGTAAAACACTATAAACCTATACACAACTAACCTACTGACAGATTTTGACTATAAATATACTATATATAAATGGTTACCTATACATAAACTAAAAGAAGCTAAACTGTACAAATGCTTCCTTTACAAATACTGTACATGTGCAAAGAGAAACATTGTAGGTCTGAAAGCAGCTGGCTGGGGAACAGTGCAAGATGATTTGTAGTGCATGAGCATGTAAACATATTACTGAGTCTTTTGTGGGATTATGTATACACAGTAGTGTGTGAAAAGTGTCTAGTGTGCATAGAGGAGAGTGTGTTACTACAGGTGGTTTGTACAGGCCCACTCACCTGTGTGTAACACTTCGAATTGCACCAAAAAAAAGAAGTTTTTTGTTGTTGTTTTTTTCCTTTTTTTTTTTTTTTCTTTTTTCCTCATACACAAATATAGTCTGATTATCGTTATGGATAAAATCCAAGAAAATATCGAGATACCATTTTTGTATATCGCACACCCTTATATTTAATTGCTTGTTTGGTACAAATAGGCCTAATTCACTGATCATCGTAAAATAAGCTTTTATCTTAGAAATAGGTTTACTCAATGACAACGAGGACAAGACAAAAAATAAAAAATAGGTGAATCATATTTATGTAAGATTTTATTTATTTAGGCTATTTATTTATTGAAGGGGCGGGGTCTGGTTAATATTGTGAAATATCATTGCAATTTAAAATAATGGTTTTCTATTTTAATATACCGTATTGACCCGAATATAAAACGATGTTTTTTTTTTTCTAGGAAATACATCTGAAAAAAAAAAACGCGGTCGTCTTATATTCAGGGTCTAGACTTTGACATGTCAATAATACACCCACAACAATAGGTGGTGCCAAAAACGCATAAAACGAGTGTGCCATGAAATATGTAATGTAATGTGTGTTGTAAAGATCGCAAGTGAAAACAAAAGAAAAAGAAAAGCTTACAGTGGCATGAGTCGTGACTGTCATGTTAGCCTGATGTGACCAAACTTCCTCTGTAAGTGATTTTAAAACATAAGACAGTACCCAGATTTGAAGACTACAATAAGATTTCTCTTCTACTGGTAATAACATTTTGGTAGGCTACTATGAGATGGATAGCCTAAATGTTATATAATTCAGCTGGGCTACCTGTTATTTTTATGGTATATCAAAAAGTGTATATTTTTAAATGTCATTGTTGGTACATTTTACCAGTATTTACCATACTTTCAAAACAAAAATTAAAATAGGAAAAATATGCAATATGAAAATAATTTAAGAAAAAATGTATTTTACAGAGAGAAAAACAACAACAACAACAACAACAACAAAAACTAAACGACATGAGTATACCTATAAGCAACAGAAACTTCACTAAAGGTTTCCTTTCGGAGACATTTGTTATTTATATGTTATAGACTTTTATTCTTTTTATGTTACCTTTATACTTTTACAAATAGTGCAAAAAAATATATAAATGTCTAAAAAAATATGTCTAAATTATTAGTATATATTAATATATTTATATTTAATATGCACATGATTAATGTGTATTGTACAAGTTAGCCGGGGAAAAGACAGACGCACTAAAAATTGCAAATAACAAGTCAGACGCAAATGTCACATAACAAGTCAGACGCAGATGTCACGTTCGACAGACGAACTGTAATGTGGCAGACGCAGATGTCACGTTCGACAGACGCAGGCGTCACGTTCGGCAGACGCAGACGTCACGTTCAGTGAGACGAGTGCATGTAACAGCGTAATATAATTGACCCCGGTAGTACGCCATATTAACGCTTCTCACTAGGCTTGTTTGTGATGCGCCTCGCCTCGCCTGAAATGTAGGTGAGAGTAGGCGTCTGCAGTGAGGGGAGGAGTGAAATAAGCGCAGTCAAGACGGACAGTTCTGCCCTCTCCAAGTGGAACAGATACCAACGAGATCAAAGGCAGATATCGCGTTATTCTCACTCATATGCTGTGCTGCTGATAAACATGATATAATTTCAGTTCTGTTGCTTATGAATATAAATATGATGAACAAGACCCTCAAAGTGCTTGCTATTTAATTCCATACGAAAGGCGTATTTATCATCCATTTTTATTTTAATTCAAACAGGTATTTTAGATTTTTATAGAAAATATGACAACAATCACATCTCACACAGAGATCGCACTGGCATAGTGTTTGGGAATATTCATGCACAATTTAAATACATAATAGCATGAAATCAGATTAATAAAATAAAATATTTTTGAAGAGAACGCAGCATCACAGTTGTGTGAACCAATGAGCATTAAGCTGTGTCGTCAGCAAGTCGTTTCCCATCATGCTTTTGATCAGCGCAGTCGGTGGAGAGCAATCCGACACAGCCGCCTCGCCGTCGCGAGAGTTTTTTGGCACACGTCAGCATGACATCAGAGCAAGGCGGACGTAACTCGGACACTTTTCTAACCGGCATGCACCTCGCGGTGATCACCGGTGATCGGTTCTGCGCAGATTTTGCTCATCTCAAACAAGCCTATTTACTTTGAATGGGGTGACGTCAAGCGTTGCCGAACTGAACTGTGGGTCCGTCGCGTCGCGTTGGGTTCGTTGCTCGCGGCAGAAGTTGAAAACTTTTCAACTTTTCAAGCGCCAACGCAAGTTCAAGCGCTACGGAAGTTCTAAGCGGCCATGCATTTTTTCCCCTTCTTATTTTCTCGTGATCTCGACATAACACAAGTTGTTTTCTAGTTATCACGACTTATTTTTCTCACGAACTCAACATAACGAAGGTTGTTCTCTAAGTTACAGAACTGCACCAGCAGGTGGCAGTATAGCACTACTGATGGGGAGTTGATACTGTATCAACTAAATCTTACTGTACGCGTTTGGGAAAGAGGACCTTTGTGATCGCTATAATTTATGCAGTTCATTACTGATATTTAATTACACTTATAAATGTTAAATGCTTGAATAAATATGATCATTTTGCTTGAAATTGCATATGTTTTTGTTACGTTATTACTGCTGCACGACTCATCACAGTTTCTCATTTTACAAAGACGTATTTGTAATGTGCATCTCTCTTATTTTTAATCTTTATTGTTAATAAATATATATTAATAAGAAATGTGATTTGCATATGGGTATAATTTAGTTCAGTGATGTTGTAGCCTAATCTTTTGTATTTTCTACATTTGTAGGAAACCATAAGTGTCTGTTTACTAATTTGCGTTAATCGGAGTGAGAGAAGCAGTGAGAGATGTTGAGACAGGTGAAAAGCGTTTGGTTAATAGTGAATATTGACCTATTGTGCGTACTGTTGTTTACACAGCTGTTAGCAGGGGATAATCGCTGTATTTGGGGTAAAAAAAGACAGAATTATGTATTGTGCCAAGAAGGTTGTCTGTTCGTTCACACAGGCACAAACCGATTGGCAGCTGCCTTTAGTGGAGCCTTTATCGATTACCTCCATTAATCAAAGCGTTCAGCACGGTCGTCTGTGAGTGACGTCACTTGCCAATACAAACACGCCCCCTAGTATAGTCCTGCCCCCTCACATTGATTGTCAGCTTTCAGCGTAGACGTCGGAAATTCCAATGCAAAAGGAATTGCGATTTCATTTGAGTTTTGGCAGGTTACGTGCGCGGCGCAGAGAGAGTGAAAAAGCAAATGTGGTAATTAATATTGCTATTTAAATATGACAGGCTCATCACTCGCAAGACATGGAAAATACAGTTGCAAATGGACTTTGCTTTTTCATTTGAAATGTGGCAGTCAGTGTGCGTTAGCGAAAGCGAAAATGCAAACGGTAATGCAAGATTTGCAATTGCATTTGAATTATGTCCCAATTTATGCGCCCACATGTGGAAAACGCTTTTGAATTGCTTTTGAAAATAGTCCAGAAAATCCTTCCATAGGCACATATTATTAAATGTCCTATATAAATAACTAAAATAACCCACATAAAAATACAAATATTATTTATAATAAAACTCATGAAGTGATGTGCAGGCCAAGAATGGTAACCCATTATCAGAATTTGTCCTCTGCAATAAACTTAGTCAAGTTAGTGCCCACACAGTGAGTAGTGAACCCACACACACCCAGAGCAGTGGACAGCCATTTTTGTGGGCACCTGGGGAGCAACTGGGTTAGGCAAAATGCAAAAACATGCAAAAACTACATTACCAGTCAAAAGTTTTTGAACAGTAAGATTTGTAATGTTTTTTTAAAGAAGCCTCTTCTGCTCAGCAAGCCTGCATTTATTTGATCCAAAGTACAGCAAAAACAGTACAATTTTGAAATATTTTTACTATTTACTAAATAACTGAATCTGAATATATTTTAAAATTCTTGTGATCAAAGCTGAATTTTCAGCATCATTACTCCAGTCTTCAGTGTCACATGATCCTTCAGAAATCATTCTAATATACTTATTTGCTCTTCAAGAAACATTTTATTATTATTATTATTATTATTATTATTATCAATATTTAAAACAGTTGAGTACTTTTTTTCAGGATTCTGTGATGAATAGAAAGATACAAAGATCAGCATTTATCTAAAATAAAAAGCTTTTGTAACATTATACACTATACCATTCAAAAGCTTGCAGTCAGCATAATTTTTTTTATTATTATTTTTATTTTATTTTTTTTTTTTGGAAAGAAATTATAGAAATTAATACTTGTATTAAGCAATGATGCTTTAAATTGATCGAAAGTGATGATAAAGACATTTATAATGTTGCAAAAGATTTCTATTTCAGATAAATACTGTTCTTCTGAACTCTGTAAGGTTCTACTCAGCTGTTTTCAACATAATAATAATAATAATAATAATAATAATAAATGTGTTTTGAGCAGCAAATCAGAATATTAGAATGATTTCTGAAGGATCATGTGACTGGAGTAATGATGCTAAAATTTCAGCTTTGAAATCACAGGAATAAATTACATTTTAAAATATATTCAAATAGAAAACCGTTATTTTAAATAGTAAAAATATTTCAAAATTGTACTGTTTTGCTGCAATTTGGATCAAATAATTGCAGGCTTGGTGAGCAGAAGAGACTTCTTTAAAAAAAAAAAATCTTGCTGTTCAAAAACATTTGACTGGTAGTGTACTTGGTTCTGCACAACATCAAATTAATGACATATTTTTGTTTCAAAACGGTGGACAGGCAATGACTTTGGGGCACTAATAATTTTGTACACACAATAATAGTGAAATTCAGTTACCAGATGTAAATATATTTGTTTGTTTGTTTGTTTTTGCATTCAAAATCCATTGCCTAAAAAATCTGAGGGGAAAGAGGCATATATGGTCAATATATACAACTGTCAGAATGATAATTTGGGATATTGCAACTATCATCTGTCTAATAAGAAAATTTATTTTGTGATATCTGTGAATATATTTTGACAAACAAATGCTTATAGTGCCATCTGAGACTGGTTAAATAAATAAATAAAATAAAATAGGTAGACATCCTCATAGTCACTCTCAATGCATCTGCCAAATTTCATAATGATCAACCATTTATTATTTCACAGTTGGACCAAATGTGCCACATCCAAATATTTCATTGGCTTATATCTTCAAATGCTTTGAAAATTGGTACACTCACAGCAGATGTAAATATCTGGGTCAGAGCTTGGAAAAGTGGGAATAATCAACAAAATCAGTAAATTTGAAGGAAAAAAAAATACTGCTGGTACTGTAATGTCTTCTACTGACCACCAGGATCGGAAATTGTAATTTTGCATGCTTACCTAACCCTCTTGTCCTATGTGTTGGCATACAGTGCCCTCCACTAATATTGGCACCCTTGGTAAATATGAGCAAAGGTGGCTGTGAAAATAAATCTGCATTGTTTATCCTTTTGATCTTTCATTAAAAAAATTCACAAAATTCAAACCTATCACTGAAGTAAAACAATTGAAAGTGGGTAGAAAATCTCATGATAAAATGAATGTTTTTCTCCAATGCATGCTGGCCACAATTATTGGCACCCCTGAAAATTCTTATGTGTAAAATATGTCTGAAGTATATTCCCATTCATATTAAAAAAAATTTAGCATACCAGGGAGACTAGGAGCATGAAATTGTCCAGATCACATAATAATTCCTGTCTAAAGAGATTATAAGAGGTAATAAGAACTAAACCTCTTAATCGACTGATATGAAATGAGGAAATGAAAGAAATAAAAATGATGTAAGAAATGATTGAAGAGGTCAAAATAAACAGGGGAAATGAAAGCAGAGACAAGTTAAGAAACTGTCATTTTCACCACCAGCAAGAAGAACAAGATGTTCCACAACTGAACAAAGAGCATGAATTGTCTGAATGAAAGGACGCAGGTCATATCAGTTCCAATGTATGGTAGAGAGGGAGAGTTTGAGCGGCCAAAGACTCTCCAAGGATCACAGCTGGAGAATTGCAGAGATTAGTTGAGTCTTGGAGTCAGAAAGCTCAAAAAAATATTAAACAGCCCCTACATCACCACATATTGTTCAGGAGGGTTTCAAGAAAAATTATCCTCGCTCATCCAAAAACAAAATCCAGCATATTCAGTTGTCAGACACGACTGGAACTTCAAATGGCACTGACTTCTATGGCCAGATGAAACTAAAAAAAGAGCTTTTTGGCAGCAAACCCACCAGATGGGTTTAGTACAAACAGGGATAAAAAGTACCCCATGCCCACCGTTAAATATACTGCTGGATCTTTAATGTTGTTGGCTTGTCTTTCTGCCAGAGGCCCTGGACATCTTGTTCAGATGCATGGCATCATGATTCTCTCAAATACCTACAGATAAAAAAATCTAAAGCTGACTGCCTCTGTTAGAAATCTTATAATGGGCTGTGGTTGGCTCTTCCATCAGGACAATAATCCAAAACAAACATCAAAATCAACACAAAAATGGGTCACTGAGCACAAAATGAAGCTTTTGCCATGGCTGTCCCAGTCCTCTGACCTGAGCCCTATAGAAAATGAGTGAGGTGAACTAAAGAGGAGAGGCACCAACATGGAGCTGTGAATCTGGAGGATCTGGAGAGATTCTGCATGAAGGAATGGTCTCTGATCTCTTATCAGGTGTTCTCCAAACTCTTCAGGCATTACAGGAGAAAACTCAGGGCTGCTATCTTGGGAAAAGGACATTGCAATAATTGGGTGCCAATAATTGTGGTCAATATGATCTAGAGAAAGCATTTATTTCACAATGAGATTTTCCCCCCACTTTCAATTGTTTTACTTCAACGATAGGTTAAAATTTTGTGAATTTTTTGAATGAAAGATCAAAAAGATAAACAATGCAGATTTATTTTCTCAGCCACCTTTGCTCAGATTTACCAAGGGTGCCAATATTAGTGGAAGGCACTGTATGTTTTGAATAATTTGACTTTTGTCCAGAAGGTGAATGTGACACCAGATTGTTGTAACCAGTATATAATCAGGCACCGTTGTAACAGAACAAACATCTCCTGCTTTATGTTGAGTTGACTGTTGTCTTTTTGAACATTTTTTGCCTCCAATTTATATTAAAATGGACCACATTTTCACCCAACTGAATTCATTAAAAGGACAACTTATTTTATTAATTTCACAATATATTTCAAAACATTGACAATACTTGCATTTAACCATACCTGCACATTTTTCTGGCACTTAGGTTAGCAAAAGAAATAAGTGCAATTATCCATGTATCTGTCATAGTAGTGAAAAGGACAAGTTAGATTCAGGTGTTTTTTAAAATCCTCTTTTATTTTTTCCTGATTGTATTGAAGAGTCATTATTACTTTCATCACACAACATGACGTTACATCAAGCCTACTACAGGGATACACTGAAACAAACACAAAGTTTACAATGGATATATGGATATGCTCTCACAACAGTGAATGTAACATTAATTGTGTTTTTCAAACACCTTCAAACTGTTGTCTTTTTTTTTTTTTTTTGTCAGTTTAAATTTCCCCGCCCACAAATGATATGGAAGCCATATTCTCTTTTTAAAGAGTCTTTTATCTGCATTAACAATCACAACAAGTATAGACCATAGACCAAAAATGTGTCTCAATACATTTTTTTAGGCATTTCCAAACAGTCCACATGAGCCAACCACATACACAGTGTGATTTATTTGAATATTTATGTGTTTATTTGGTTTCTGTTTATGTCATGATGCTCTTCTTTAGACGTAGTTTACACAAAACAACAGGTCATTTTACACCTTGCTCTGAATGTTTCGTGTGCAGAAGTATAGTACAATTTACATGTTTTACAGATATATTCATGTCCTTTTAACTGTGAAAATGGTTGCCAGTGCAACTGAGCAGCAAAGGGGGGGCCCGTGCAATTATCAGGTTATTTTAAAACAAATTTAGCTGATTGTTTCCTTTTTGACAGAGTGACAGCAGTCATTTTTTCTCTGTCATGTATTTCTTTCTTTGTGCCACGTACTTACTCCTACAAGAGTAACTGTTTTCTAACCCGGTAAAAAGAATCACAATGCATGAATGAGCAAATAACTAAATAGTATAGGTAATGGCAGGTGATCTGGTTTCCCTGACATACATCACAGTCAAAAGCCCTAATGAATCACAAACCCAGGGTGTTAGAATGAATGGCTTTCTTAGTATTGTAATTAAGCCCTTGTAGCGATGCATATATCTCCCCTTGGTGCGTTAACTCTATGCTTTCCTGAGGTGAATAGGATCAAACACACACACAGAAAAAAAAAAAATCTCTTTATAGTTCATATTGCAGGCAGTACAAACAGACTCCTCGATTTGCTTTCCGTTGGGTGTTTTATGTGGTCAATTATAGGTGCTATACATTGCTACATTGCTATATAACTGCTCTCCTATATGCCATCCCATATACATTCTAATCCATTTACATTATATAGTGCTATTTATTTAATTTATTTGTTTGTTTAATAAAATATGATTTATTCAATTTCGGTATAGTTATTTATTATTTGAAAAAATAAATATATCCGAATATATATAAACCAATATAATTTGTGACGTAACGTTTGTGTCGTCGAGTTTCCTCTAAACTCAACAGCTTTTCTGACCACACAGATATTACAGTGTGTGGTAATGCAGAATGGGTTTCCCAAAGTCTTCAAACTGTCCAGTAACTCAAGATTTCCCATGGCCTGTGGAAGGGCAACCACAGAGGAGTATAATTTAAGACCAGATAAATGGGCAGCCCTTCAAACACGGCAATAAACAAAAGTGTTTTCTCAAATATAACCTCCGTTTTTCATGATGTCTGCTTTATTGTTGACATTTTTGCAGTATGCTTTAGATTTGTAATTTCCTTTAAGTATTGCACCAATAGGCAACTAAGCATCATGAAGGATGGTGACCCCATCGAATGCTGTTCATCTAGCAGCAACCATCCATGAATAGTGAAAAATGATTGGCGTTTATGTTAATCGCTATGGCTAATTGGCTTCATTTCAAAACAGTGCCACAAAATGGGAAACAAAATTTCCATTCAGATTTATAGTATTTACAGTTTCTCTTATACAAACAAATCAGCCCCCAAGTAACATTTTTGAAACTACTATCTAGTTATTCTTGGATTTAATTGTTTTATTTTGTTTCAATACTCTGACAACCATTTTTCTCAGCTGAGAAAATCATTGCATAGAAGGTCTGAAATTAAAAGTCCTCTGACCAAACATTTCTTTTCCTGTTGTTGATCAGATTTTTTTTTTTCTTTTTTGAATGATAACAAATGTAGATGCATACATACACACACATCCAAAATCATTCACACATACCATTAGAACATATAGCAATATCAAGATGTTTTTTTTTCTCAGAACATGCAATCTCTACTTGCTTAAAAGTTCCAACATTCCACTAAGCAGCTCCCTTATTTCTCCGACTAGCTTTATGTTTTTCTTAATTATTGTAATTATTTAATAAAAAAATCTTTTAAAACAAATCATGGCTTTGACACCTAATGTGTTTTTATAAGAGACTGGGCATCACTTTATAATGACTTGATAGACAATGATCCTGAACCTTACAGATATATTACAGGTTTACAGACAGATATCACTCTTCTGACCACTACTGTAAAAACATCTAACAATTGTGCTCTTTACTGACTGACGACCATCCACTATTGCTTTTGATCTATTTTGAAACCGTCAAACATAAATTCAACCAAAATATACATATATTTTAAAAAAAAAGGCTGTAAACAAGTGACAGAGTAACAATGGATTTAAAACAGTAATAAACAAAGGAACTCAATACAATAATTAAAAAATAAAAACCCCACTTGAATTAAAAAATATAAATAAACTTCAGTCCATTTTTTTTCTATATATAAACAATGTGGAAAAAAAATAAATATCGTGAATAGAAAAATATGTAAAATGCTCTACAAACATAGCAAGGCGACAATAGAACAACAAAATAAAAATATAATGCACAAGATTCCAACTGGCCAATACCGTACAATGGTTGTAAAAACACCCCATCTGCAGCCTGAGGACAATTTCTTAATACTTTGGAAAGGACAATGAATAAAAAAGACCTGATTGGTCAGAACCTGACATTGTTTTCCAAGTGATTTCTTATGTGATGATCTGAGTCTTGGGCTTGTTCTAGAATTTCTTTCGTCCTCTTCTTCATATTCTCTCTGCTCGAGTATGAATGCACAAATCCTCTGTGTCAGCCTCTCATTGATATCGTGAACAGTGTAAGGTCTTGGATTACATGCATTCCTAGTCCACTTTACACTTTTATAGCACATAGCAAGAGAAAGAAGAAAAAAGGCAAAAACAAACAAACAGGATTTTTTTTTTCATTCTGGAATGTTGAGTTAAAGGACTTAGCATAGAGATGTGTGTTACAGTTACCATGTTCATGAATTTCCTTTTTTATTTATTTTAGGAAAAACCTATGAAGTTTTTCTAAGTGTTCTAACACTGTTACTTCTTCCATTCCTGAGAGGGGAGTGAAAAGCATTTCCCAAGTAACAAGAGAAACACGGAATCACACTTCTCTGTAAGTCACCCGCTGTGAGAACATGTCAGCTTGTTATCAGAGTAATGCACACACAGATTTCAAGATTTACTGTAGGCATTATCAAGTTACACTGATTGACCTGTTTAGTTTGTTGTTATTATGCGACCGAAGTCATCGCTCTCCGCTGCCTTCGTTTACTGTGTTCTGTTGGCCAGGAGGAGGAGGTTGTTTGGAGCTGTCATGAGCAACGTTGGCTATTAATATCTTTGGCCACGCTGTTCGGTTAGAACACAGATACAGAATTCCCAAATAATCTGTGAAGAACAATATAGAATACAAAGAAAGCATTACGATCCAGTGAAAGACTTTTTTTTTTCAAGGTGAAGTGTGTAATATCTTTTCCATTCGTATAAACAAATGGAATGACAAAAACAATGACTATTTTCAAACAGGTTCCACTAACATCCCCCCTTCTCTACCATCTGACCCACCCGGTGTGCAGTGAACATACTTTTCAGGGGTCAACATAAGGATGACTTACTTACGGTTAAATCTGCATATTACAATGGGATAAGAGCTGGGAAAAAATGACATACTTCACCCTTAAATGTTGTATTACAGACAGTTTATAGGTGGCTTCTATACTCTGAACATGGACCCAAGGGTCAGTCTGCTATTTGAACTATAGTATATGTGAAGCATAAAGAGGCGTTTGTGAGAAATCGAGTCAATTTTAACAATGCAAGAAGTGATGTAACAACGTTAAGAAGAGTTTAATTTTATTGCGACCAATATTGAACATTTTAGCATTTTGGCAAGATGGAGAAATTAATGTTATTGTCAGTAGCTGCATTTCCATTACCTTTCAAATTGCACAAATTGAAATTGCAAATACACCCAATGGAAACACATAAATATCGCAAAAACTCCCATATATCACAAAAAGGTTTTGACGCTTGCATGAGGTGGTTAGAGCTGATCACGGTCACTCTAGTCAATACTTTTATACCGGCTGCATCGCGGCACGTTTCAGAAGCATCCCAGAAGCGGCTCTCCGCCAAAGATACACGCCTACGTCTCTTTTGATTAAAAATAATGGCTAGTGCGGTGGCTGCAATATACGTAAACCTACCAAAATCCGTCGCCATGACTTGTCGCGGGAGAAAATAATTACAATTTAGTTGCATAACATTGGTTAATGGAAACGCCGTCATTTTGCAATAGTTTTTTTTAACAACATTTAGAAAATATTGCAAATGTTTTGCACAAATCTCTAATGGAAACACAGCTAATGATTTCACTGCTCTATATGATTTGTATCTGTCAAATACAGGGCAAAGGTGTCGAAAACAAAAGCAACAGTTCCCCTTTAAATTTTAATAATACAAAACAGTATATTTCTTACACGATATTTTTGTAGTTTTTTTCATGCAGTTTTATACAGGTATATTTCAGGTATAAAGCAACTTCAACACTACCGCCACATTAATCTGTTAAATGATATTATTCATTAATGCTATACAATGCTACAAAGGAGCTACCATAATCGTTTAACAATAAAAGGTTTATTCGTTTCTTTGGCAGTTCAATGATGATTACAAATAAGGGAGACCAATGTTTGTTGTAATAAGGATGAGTTTAACCAATTAGAAACTGGCCAGAGGCAAGAAATCCCTATCAAAAAATGATAACCACACTCCTGAGCTGACAGTAGAAGTTGTATGTCTCTGTAGGAAACTATAAAAGATTTACCGGTCAAAAAAAGTTTCAAATTTTGGCATAGGAAAGAAAAATTGTTGCAGCTAGATGTGAAGAACAACACTCCCGAGTCTCCACTAATAGCTGTTTCTCACTGTAAATAAACAAATTTCAAAGCTTAGTATTTCAACATTAGTATTTTTCTGGCAGAGATGGTTCACATGGTCAGTCTCTTTGAGATAATAGATAAGCTTTTTTGTCTGGAATTGCTCCCTGCTCTTATTCACAATAACTTGTTTGGCAATTCTTTATTAACTCATTGGTTGACCAGTTTTTTTCATTGACTAGTGCAGGAAACAACAGCTGCCTCATGCTCTCTCTGTTCAGACCCAGTGAATTTTATTGATGCCCATGAAGCCCCTCTCCTACCCTGGCCCACAAATACAGTTCAGGGCATTCAGGCCTTATTAGCAATGCCTTTTCCTCCTACCTCCTACCTTTTCCTCCAGGGAAGAACTGGATGCTTAATCTTTGGATACAAATGAGCAGGACCATTTTGCCCTTGAATGGCACATCCCCATTCTCAACTCTCAAATCTACGGCTACTCAGCATCAGCCCCTTCATGGGAAGTCAGACATAGCTATCTCCATGTGAATAAAGCATGTATTTTAAAGTGGATGGACAGTGTGAAAACGAAGTGTAAGTGAATAAGGAACTTGATTCAGTCTCACTGCCAACCCCTGGATTAAGACTATTTCATTTTTATATTTCAGAATTTCTAATTATAAAGTTACTTACTATCTGGCTTTCAGAGCGAACAGTGTTGTCGCCTTTGAATTATGACCCAGACCTTGAGTTGGTGAAGTCCTGTGATTCCAGTCCTGGTTGGCTTAAAAAAAAAACATACAAATTCAGTTTTGTTAATGTTGGAACACGGTGTATACAAAATGCAGAATGTTACAAAAAAAATTGCAATATCACCAACTGTCGACAACAATGAATGAATACTATACAGTAATGGGGGAGTTTGTTTTCATTATCTAAAATTACTCATAATGTCATGTACAGTATGTTTTTGTTTTACTTTTCATAGGTTCACTTCAATGCTGTGTCAGTAGCTGGTGTGACAATTAGCTGAAGCCCATATACAATCACATCAATTTATTGGCAGATTTTGCTAGAAATCGTCTCTTCTCCATGTTGCTCGTTCTGCAGTTGTTGAGGTCGGGAGCGCAAGCCTACAGGTTTCTCTCTCTTGCTTTCTCCTAAATGGTGTGTTTAATATGTCTCAGTGGAGTTTGCATGTGAGGATTTGTGTCCAAGTTCAAAAGCTTGTAAAGTGATCTCTTTTAGATTTAATGTGTTATCTACCACCACATCTGACTTTGAGGAGCTCAGGCTGACCTTCACCCTTCTTTAGCTAATACTGAGCTTTTGCATGTAATTTCTCATGCTGTAGACAGGCTTAAGCTGGATTGGGATGAGGGCTCACTCCAAGTTGGATGAGCGGTTGTTAGCGTGCATTTGCTCTGCAAAGCCTTTGCTGCAATTATAGGATCCATTGTGAGATCTCAGGGTCCTGGAACCAGGCCTTCTCTGCACAGATTACTAATTCGTCTGCCTCTGTTTTCACAGCCATGTCTAAGATGGCTGAACAGGGGTATTCAGAGATGCTGGTAATGGAAGAGACATTAGTGGCTCATCTCTCACCATCGTCGGCCTAATATACTGTTCAAACCCTGTAGAACTATGTCTGCTTTGACTGGAAAGTCCTATATAGCTGCTGGCCGAGCAAGTGTGCCGCTGCACACAATGTCAGTCCTGAAGGGGTACCAGCTGAAGGTCCTTAAGGAAATGGAAGATGGTGGACAGTTTGTTTCCTGAGGCAGTCAAAGAGCTGAGAAGCTGAGAACTTGCTTTCTGATACTAAGCACATGGCTCATGCTATTGGTCTTTCGATGGTGGGTTTGGTAGGGACTGAATGCTATCTTTAGTTAGGGATAAAAACATCCTGCTAGATGCTTGGATTTTGCAGATGCTTCCTGCTAAATGCTCTGATATCCCTGTTAAAAAAATAGCATATGCTGGTTAGGTAAGTTTTGAAGCAAGGTAGCTGGTTTGAGCTGGTTTAAGCTGGTCCTGAGCTGGTTATAAGCTGGTCCTGAGCCTAAACCAGCTCAAACCAGCTACCTTGCTTCAATACATGCCTAACCAGCATATGGTGTTTTTTTCAACAGAGATTTTACTTGGGACTTCTCTACGGCACTGGAGGCTTTGACAGGACCTCCTTTTGAGCCTCTAGAATAAGCCTTGGATCAGCTTTTGACTCTCAAGATGGTTCTCTTGCTGATCCTCACTTCTCTTAAGAGAACTAGGGAAATGCAAGCTTTGTCAGTGAGCCCTTTAATGTTAGGATTTAGCTCCTGGTCTAGTTAACATCTTGCTGAGGCCAAAACTTGCCAACCTTCCCAAGGTGGTTTCTTCTTCGCTTAGCTGGCAGGCTTTTGTTTTACTATCTTTCTCTCCTCCTACTTTTGAGTTGCAGGAGAAGGAGAGGAAGCATAGACTTTGTCTTTGAGGTTCTGAGCTTTGTACGTTGACTGTACAAGCCAGTGGCATAAATCTGACTAGTTGTTTGTCTGCTTCAGTAGCCATAGCAAAGGTTTTGCTTAGGGGAGGCCAATACCACTTATTTTGTTTTCGATACGATACCAATACTTTTCAAGGCCAGTATCGTCGATGTCCATATCGCTACCGATACGATACTTTTAAACTGAATTTTTGAATGATGAAATTTAATAAATTATTAAATTACTAAGAATAAAATGGGTAATGACACCCACTTAACTTTATATTTGAAACGCATTTTAACATTCAATACACCTTAATTGTAACTTAGTGGGTTATATCTTTGTTTACACATGGTTCAAATATGTTTACTGTAGTGGTAAGCATGGAAATCTACAAATACTATAGTTGAACTACAGTCACTTTAGGGACTTTGGTTAAACCATGGTCCATTTTCATAAAGGACTGCCAGTGAGAGGCTGTTGCATGTATAAAATGCAAACCTTTTATTCTGACAGTGTATGATTTATATTAACATAACAGAATAGAACATGATCAATGTTATCTTTCAGCATTCAATCTAAACAAGTGTAAATGCACAAACTATAGGCTACAATTTCGATTTGTTTATTGTGAAATAACTCAAACATATGTTTTTTTTTCTGTCCTCTGATAAGCATTGTTTTGGGCATCGTTCCCAAAATCATCAGCTTTCTTATGATACTTTTGGGAAACGCAGCCCTGTTTGAATGCACTGTCAGAAGTGAGTGAACGCTCTCTGTGATTGATAGGTTCTGTCTGGCAACATTTGCAACATCTGGCAACAAATAGTTATTCATCCAATTCAATGCATATTGTACGCATTAATTTTTTGTTAAAAAAAAACAGAATCACTGGTAAATAAAACAGACCTTAGTATCGATATTTTTTTATTTGAGTATCGATACTTTCAATACTCACGTCAATATCGATATATCAGGATCGATACGCCCATCCCTAGTTTTGCTCCATTAGGTGTTTGTGCACACTCTACTAGGACTGTTGCTTCTTTACAAGCTTTGGCCTCTAACTATCTTTGGAAGATATCTGCGTGTGACAGGCTGGGCATACTTTTATCACACTTTTATCAGCATTCCCATAGCATTAACTACTGAAGCAGCATTGAAGGGAAACTGTGAAAGCGAATGTCGTGTTGCATATGTAACATTGATTCCCTGAGTAGAGAACATAATGCTGCATAGCCATCCATGCTCATCTCAGCTTTGTTTTCTTCATAGGAATCTGTCTATAATAACGAAAGCACATCTTCACGAGGCGTCAGTGAAGCGCTATGTGCCAATAAATTGGTGCGATTCAACACAGGTCTCAGACAATCATCACACCACAGGGTGTGCCCCTAATATAAGCTACTGACACAGGGAAATAAAGTTACATATGTAACCAAGATGTTACCAATGTAACCATACCATCCAACACTAATATGCTATATGAAATTTAGTCATATACTTACCAGAACTACCAGATAGCTTCTCTCCCTCTCACTTTCTTTCGAGTTGTATTCTCTTTAAATTAAAACATAATAGGGAAACTTCATAGGTTTTTCCAGTGCAAAAACATCCTCTGTCATTGTAGACACCCTAAAATAACATGGAAGCAATAAGAATAATCACGGTGAAGCTAAAAATATGCCACCTTGTTACAATGCACTCTACTTAATCTGCTGCTCTCCTGCTCTTTCTTTCTCTCTCATGCTCTCTCTTTCTCTCTCTGACACACATACGCACACAGGTGTTCAGTTTTTGGTAACTTATTTTTAAAGCATATTTATTTATTACAGTTACAGCATGGGCATTGGTAAGTGTCCAATAGCTGAAAAGCAACAGCACCCACCTTTAATTGTACTACCTCACCACAAGGAGGTGAACTTCTTACCAAATCCAGAGATGGCTATGCAAATCACAAAGTAAAAGAAAAAACAGTGAGGATAACACTGGTTATAAAAAGTATTGTGACAAATAATAAACATTAATTTTTAAAGTAAAAGTAAAAAAATAATAATAATCATTTAGAAAAAAAAACAATAGTTATTAAGAGGAAAATTGTTTGTTTGACCCATGTACTATTTAAACTAGTCCGTTACTGGTAAATGACCAAAAATACTAGTTATACTTTGGACTCTCTGCTCACCTTCTCCTAATTTGCCAGCTTGCTCTGCAGCTCCTCCAGGCAAAATTTTAGACAGCACGCTCTCTCCGTCTACACCCGGCTGACCTGCAGCTGCACTGCCAATTCCACCAGGCCTTGGAGCTGCTTTGGAGCCTAGAGAATTATGGAGAAGAGATTTAGGTTTACAAATGGAAGCACTGTCAGCAGATACATATATCCCTCTTCAATTAGGAATATAGATAACATGGCAAATTTGGATATTAATCAAAGAAAATACTGATCAGGCAGTGGCCACTTATGCTAAAGGCAGAGTACAGAGCACATTTTACACGGCAAAATTCCACAGCCAAAAAAAGGTGGGATTGGGTGTGAGGCGTGAAGCCTTTTTTATCTGCAACACTTTATATTCTTGAACAGTGCCAGTGCCGTGATAAAGAAGTGACTGAGTAGACACAACTTTAAGGATTGCCTCGTTCATTGTGAATATTTAACACAACTTTAATGAAGCACCACCTTATTGCCAAATTAAGAAACTTCTATTGGTCAGCACTGCAAGGTCAAAGTTCACCAAACTTGAACTCGACTATAAATATGTACAGGAGGAATTTCTCTGCCACCAGAAGTCCATTAGGTGAGCTTCGTCATCATGAGGATTCTTACTGACATGACTATAATAATGAAATGTTGCCATACAAAGAGTTTAATTTATCTATAACCATTTTTGCAAATGTTCCCTTTCACGCACTTATGCTTTTTATTGCTCTTACTAAATATCAAGATTTCAAGTATAATTAGACTTATTAGACATATCTTTCTAATACATATTATTTTCTAATGTCATATGAATGTCTTGCTGGTACCTACATACTGTGCTAAAAGTCTGATCACTATATATATATATATATATTAATAATTCATTTGGTGTTCTGTTTGTAGGAGCTTTTCATTGCAAAGGTTTATATTATCTATCTGGCATAGGCACAATTTTATTTTTGGCTGGGCCTGAGCAAAAGTGAGTGGGCACTTTCACTTCACTAGTCTACATATCCTTATAGCTAAAAACAAACTGACTTAATATTCCAGCCATTTCAGTCTTCTGTTCTCTTTATTTAAAAACAGAATTCATAGTAAAATACAAACATACATTACAGCAAAAACTACCACTGTATACGCTTTTTCCCTAGTTCTTACAAAATGTGTGAGTAACAGTACAGAAGCTCTAAAAAGCAATGAATTGCTTTTTTTTACCCTTGTTTTTCTGTGATCTCAGCATAAAGTAGTTATTTTCTACTATCAATTGTATATTATTCAGATTTTGTTCCTTAAAAAAGAACCTCTGCTATGTGATCAAGAGGAAGATGGATGGTCATAGGCCATCAAACAAAGCCAAGCTGCTTGAATTTTCATGCCAGAAGTGGCATAAAGTCACCCAACAGCAATGTGAAAGACTAGTGGAGAGCATGCCAAGACGCATGAAAGCTGTGATTGAAAATCAGGGTTATTCCACCAAATATTGATTTCTGAACTCTTACCAAGTTAAAACATTAGTGTTGTGTTGTTTAAAAATAAATGTGAAAATACTGCATCTTTTTTGTTATTTAGAACAGTTGTCATTTTCTGTAAATAAATGCTCTAAATGACAATATGTTTATTTGGAATTAGGGAGAAATGTTGTCAGTAGTTTATAGAATAAAACAGAAATGTTCATTTTACTCAAACATATACCTATAAATAGTAAAACCAAAGGAAATGATCATTTTGCAGTGGTCTCTTAATTTTTTCCATAGCTGTATATAAATCCTGTAACAGATGTAGACAGGTGGAGCTGGGGAAGGTGGAAGGTTTCAGAGGAGCACTGATAGCATGCTGCATGACCAGCTTATAGCAAACATTAAACCAGACTATTTAAATGATGAGCAAGCAAGCTCATTGGCTGGAAAAACAACAGATGCCAGTCAGATTTAGTAAATTATATGATTGCTAGATTGCATGTAGCCATGTAGTTGCACAACTAAACTACATAAGTGGGACTGTTTCTTATAGGTCTCTTTATCATTGAAGTTATAAAAATCATCATACTTATATATTCCTGGCATTTAGTGAGATCCATTAAGCACCACGGCAAACATTTGGTACAATTACCACAAACTAAATCCCCATTTAACACGTTTCTGTGTTTCTGAACATTTGCAGATATTTTTCTATCTTATATCTCAGATATTTAAAAAAAAACCAAAAAAAAACCCAGCACAATACAACTATGAAGTGTATACAGAATTTGTTTGATTTCACAAGCAAAAAAACGTACTGTCCTTTGATTGTGCTTTGAGTACATCTAGGCCATGTTGAAGTCGTTTAAGCACAATTACCTATTCCGGTAAGAGGAGGTTGGGCTGTTTTGGCAGGTTGGCTGGGGACTGCTTTTGCTCCAATAGCAGTGGCAGGGGTGGGCTCTGGTTTAGTCTATTGGAGACAAGAGACACATAGTCATAAATCACAACTACTGTATTCATATCTTAAAACTGTTTCTTATATGTTAAGTTAAAGTTTAGTTAAATTGATATTGTGTATTGTGTATCGTGTAGGGGTGTCCCCGACTAAGGATTTTCATAGTCGAATCGGAATTTTCAAATCTTGCCGATAGTCGACTGATAGTCCAATCATATGTTTGGGGGCGGCGGCAAAATACATTGTAAGAGTCAAGTCAGTCATTGGACAGTCATAATTACTGATGTTAACACACAGGGAAAATGTGTAGGCTAACAGATGCCTCGCAGATACAAACGGGGTAAATAATGTTTTATGTTTTGATTAAAAGATAGTTAACATTAAACGTCAGCGAAACCGTAAGAATTCACAACATTTTTTACAGTAGTGCTTTCATTATAACGTTATGTATATGACAATAGTTATTAATGTTCTGCATTTCTGTTTTGAGCTGCACGGGGTGAAGATGACCAGTAGGATGAAGCATTTGATAGCAGGTTTTTAATCAATGGGATTTAATTTATCTCATATAGAATACGTGTCGTTATTTATACAACATAACGTTAATATTACGACTTATAGGCTATCAGCACGAAATGCCCCGAATGCACATGAACTTGTCTGCGCAGCTCTGAAAGAACTTCTTTTATGGCCACGTTCTTCACGCAACAATAACATGCAGAAACACGGCAACTAAACTCTAAACATTCACAGAGTTTTATTATAATAGTGTTCTCATTATAATGTTATGTATACGACAGTCCCAGTCATAGCCTAGTTATTAATATTCTGCATTGTTGTTTGTCCTGCTCGCGCTGCGCACGGAAGATATAAGCGCTTTACTGCAGCATAACTCAACCAAATCCATCTTATACGAGATAAATAATATACACGATATATATAAACCGGCTGAAATGTTTTGTAATAACTTGTAGGGTCGGGTACCTGATCGAAAAACTCCAGCCTCAATTTGAGTCTTGTTAAAGATTTAAATCCCTACCGCCAAGATGCGCCCCTGTCGGTCACAGATAGTGAAACTTAACTTAAATCTATAGGGGTGGTTGGATTTATTCACGCACCTTAAAATATTTATTTAAAGCTTCTTTCTTTTCAGATTCTTATTTACAGCATTATTTTAATAGGCTAGAAATTAACTTATTGGGAGAAAACCAGTAGTTCTATGTGAAATCAGACATTTGAGCACCCCCATATAGCCAAAATGGCATGATCATAACACCCCGCGAATATTCGACTGTGAGACTGGTAGTCCAATCCTCTTATCTAAGCATCGAATCTTCGACTATTCGGGGTCACCCCTGGTATCATGTATCGCGAATGAGAAGAATAAGAAGAAAAAAAGAAAAAATTCTTTGGTCAGTTCACATATTCTTTAGTACAATGGAATATTATTAAAAATAAAATATTATTGATCTAAAAAATAGTTGACAGAAATAAACAGTTACACTCAAGGGGAGGAGTATGAGTATGACTTATAAATGAGGAGCGCCATAGGGTTAAATACATGCAATAAAGTCAAGACCAATCACATTTCAATAAGATAACACATGTAAGAAATAAGACCAATCACAATTCTGTATGCAAATCATGATGTTGGCTACATTGTGAATGCTGCACAATCTAATCAGTGTACACCATTCCAAACTTTAATGTTAAATTTCCCAGCTAAAACAGAAATTATCTACAAAACAAGTTTTAATGACATTAATTGCATAAATGTAATACTTCATTAAAACAGAGCCAAACCAGAATATTTGAGGAGCATCAATACAGTGTTGCCTTGCAAGACCTGTAATAAACCAGGTGCACAAATGGATGGAAATAATAAGATTTCTCTCATCTGACCACAGTGATCTGAATCTTCAGACTTCAGACTGTTTTACACTGGCTTCTAATGAACCCTGAATCTCTGAAAAGCTACATTACTTACCAAAATGGCTCAACCTGACTAACTATAGACTTAAGAAATGCAGGAAAAAAAGTTCAAATGTTTAAATTGAAGGGTATGTACAAAAGAAACAGATCAAAATTTGAAATATTCTACATGATTAAATATTAAATACTTTAAAAGTCTATGGCACTTTCCTGCAAGCTTTAATGAATCACAACCATAATGTTCATTAAGGCTTAAGATCAGGAACATCTAGAATAGGAAAATCCACTTTTAAGAAAACATTTGACTTTTCAATTAAATCACTTTACATATTAAAATATTTACTTACTACAGCTGGGGATGTCTGTGCTGCTGAGGTGGGCTGTCGAGATGTTGGACCAGTCTGGCCAGGTTTAGCTTGCAGTTGCTGGGCTTGTACTAATTGTGGTTGTGTTGTGCCTGTGGCAGATATCTGAGAGCCTGGCCTGGCAGATGATGTCTGTGCCTGCTGCTGAAGCTGTGTTCGCTGACCTTGCTGCCCATCAACAGGTGGCTGAGAGACAGCTTGCCTGCTTGAGCTTGAAGGTCCACTTGGTCCCTTCTGTCCAGGCCCAAGAGATCCTGGCTGTCTGGATGATGTGGGGTGGTCTTGTTGCTTCCTGCTGGAGGACCCTTGATGGTGGGAGGACTGTTTTCCAGAGCGGGAGCTATGGTGGCCTGAGGTGTCACGGGAATAATCTGATGAGTGGTAGCCCTGAGAACGAGATTCTCCCCTCCTCCCTGAAGATGACAAGGAGCGGGAGTCATGTCGCATAGATGGATCCTTTGAGGAACGTGATGATCGAGAGGAACGAGGCTCATCCGAGTGGCGTGAGGAGTGCCTACCGGAACTTCCACTGCTGTGATGGCGGTGCTCTCTAGAGGAAATGTGGCGGGTGTGACCATAATCATCTTGTGGCCAAAGATCTTCTGATGGCTCATCATAATCATGGTATGTGTGCTTGACATGGCCTCGCCTCCCAGAATGACCACTGCTGCCATAGTGACGGGAACCACGAACATCACGAGGCTTCTCAAACCAGTCTGTCTCCTCTTGACCAAGATGGTATGCTTTGGAAACCAAAAGCAGATCACAATCAATCTCCATGTCTGATGGCGAAAGAGGATTGCACACTGAGACCATGCAAAAGAAAAAGCAGAACAAAAATAGACAAACTTAAAGAAAAAGCATGCAATGCATTCAAACTCAATATTCAGCATATAAAAATGACCTCAAATAAGATTTTTTTTTTTTTCATTAAAGGTTTGAAAGTCAAAACTATTCAATATCATACACTCAGTACACACACAATTGAAGCACCTTGGGGAAAAAAAAACAAGAGTGGGTAAAAAATAAAGAGACCACACAACAACTCATGCAGTTTTTGGAACTGAGCACAACACTGAAATTCAGATTTATTGAAAGCTGCATGTTGCCTGCAAGACAAAACATGGGCATGCACTTGGTTTTCATTTCTTTACTTCAGCTATTCACTTTCTTTCTCTGGGTGGGTGGGGGATGTTTAAAGTGGGCAGTAACGCTGGCATTCAGCTCCCAATTACCTTCGCTGTCAGAAACAGCACAATGCATATCGTCAACTATATACATATCATCTGGTTTGTAGACATGGGTCCGGGGCAGGTCTCGAATATGGTCCTGCACATCAGGTAGAGAGTGACTTGAACCATATGAATTTGATGGATAGCCGAAAGCCCTCCCATCACCCATGAGCTTCGTCATGAGGTGGGAGCTCTCCTTTTCTGAATATTGAGAATGCAAAGCAGGGCGCACACTGTGGCCATAGTTGCTGCGGTATGACCGGTCTATACGGTCCTGTTCATATGACCTGCTTCTGTAGGCCCTCTCGCAGGGAGAGATTTTGTCCATGCCATAACCAGCTGAACGGGACCTGCCATAGCCATAGAGATGTTCATCATTATAGTAGCCCCGTTGTGGACTGTAAGTACTCCGTAGCCCATAGATGCCATCCTGAAGTTTATGGGAATGGGAACCTGAGCCATAACCACTGGTTGTAGAGGTGCTCATGGTGTAAGAGGCCAGATCAGCCTCCACATCATGAGCCTCCTCAATTGGGGAAAACTTGGATATCTTCTGCTCAATGCCTTGTTTACGATGTTTGCTCCTCCTGGAGGACATGACGGCTGAAGGGCACAGGTTCTTTGAAGAGTGCCTCTGGGCTGCCCATGTAGGTGTTGAGTGACTGCAGTCATCATAGTAATATGATGATCCCCCACCCATGCTACTGCTTCCCACTACCCGGCCATGCGTATGTGCCCCTTGTGCTTGGTAGTTGCAGGTGCTCTTACCCCTGCCATGATGCTGGTTGTACAGATCTGCATCACGTTCATCCTCTGGTCTGCCAAAGGAGCTCCCCCCTCGAGTGTGAAGTCCGTCACTCCCGTACCGTCCATGACCCTCATTGCGATGCGAATCTGAACTAGTGCCCATGCCTTCCTTGGTCAGTTCACATATGTCATCAATCATGACATAATTCCTTGGGACATTCTGCTCGAGGCTGGATGATCCGTATAGGCCTTCACTGGTGTACATAGAGGGGCTCTCCATTGAGTGTATATGGTCAGAAAGTGTTGTCTGCCCATATGTATTTGTAACAATGGTATTATATTGCCCATAGGAACTAGCTGTAGTTACTGTATATCCATAAGTATTTGCAATAGTTGTTGTGTACTGCCCATAACTACTGGATGAGATTGTTGTGTATGGCCCATAACCAGAGGCTGCAGAGGTTGTTAAAGACCCACCATATGTATTTGATACAGATGAGGAGTAGGGGCCATAAGTGCTTGCCATAGTTGTACTGTATTGGCCATAAGATGGACCCAAACCAGACTGGCTGTAAGTGATATCTTGGGCAGTGGTTGTTACCACAACTGTAGGATTGCTTATAACCTCATAATTTGTGGGCATCTTGTGTTCAAGGTCAGCAAGCGATGTCTGTCGTGGCTTTTGATGAAAAGTGAGAGTGTCTGTCTGTGGCTGATAAGTGCTTGCTTGACTGACCGGATAGGGGGGTGCCTGGCTTGGGTATGGTGTACTGTGGGTTGGATAAGGGACTGGACCAGTAGGTGGTAGGGTAGGCTGAAACCCTGGTTGGCTTGGCTGTGCTGGAGGTGGCACTGAAGTGTCTGCTGGATATGGAGGCTGGTTCTGCGGGAAGACTTGGGAAGGAAATGTCCCTTGGACCTGATAAGATAGGGTTGGATAAGTCTGCAAGGGGGTGGGTTGGGGGAGAGCTTGAACTTGGGTTACTGACGGATAGGGAGGTTGGTTGAAACCTGTGCTCTGCAGTGTAGAGGCCTGTGGGGTAGGTGCCGTTTGGAGACTTTGGGGGTACTGGTACGACATGAAAGATGATGTGGGGGGAAACTGGGCAGCAGTGTTTAGCTCACAGGTGAACTGGCTGAGTGGTGCCGTTCTAGGTCTTGTCATTAGCCCGTTGCTCTCAAAGGATGTGGCTGCTACTGTCAGGCGAAGATTGTTGAGCTCAGAGTCTGACATATAGTCTCGCGATTCACCCATGCAGCGCAGGTATGCTAGCTCCCTCCTGTCCCTCTCCTTTGCCAAAGTTTCTTTTCGCTGTGTGATGCCCAGCTCCAGGTATCTAAGCTTGGCATCGATTTCCTTTTCCTCCTCCTCCAATTCAGCCTGCTGTTTACGTAGCTTTGTAGATTCCTGTTCAACAGCCTTCAGCTCATGGGTCAAGTCCTTAAGTAGACTGGCCTTTGCAGCTAAACGAGAACCCCCTTTCAGAGATGGCAGAGAGGGCACAAGCATGTGGGATAGGTTAGGGGTGACCATAGGCAGTTGAGTTTCCTCTGGTGGAGGGCTGGGCAAGGTCCTCTTCACCTTCCTTAGGAGGGAGCTCTGCTGCAGGGCTGCCAGCTGCAGAGACACAGGGCCCAGGAAGAGTGAAAGAACCAGGACCATGAAATACAGAGGACAACACAATGTTATATATTAGTGTTCCACACATACTGTAACTACTAGCATTGCTCAAACTATTGGTTTATTGTTATAGAAAACTGTAAGGGCATGCATTTAGAAAGTTTCTTATCTAAACTGATGTGATTCTGACCAAGCACATTATCTTGCCTTGATGGCCATATATACGACAAGTCAATACAATTTCTTTCAAAATAAGAGGAAACCGTCTGTGACACAAGCAGACAAAAAGTCATTTATTCCTCACAAGACATGTGAAAACATTTTGAATGTACTTTCTGAATACTGTACAACATCAAAACAATCAACAACACAAACTAAATTGAAACAATACCAGAAAAAAGTAGAGTCCAAGGGATATACAAACTAGCCATTTCTTAGCATCTCAGGCTTGCAAACATAGACAGAATACTTCATATCACATTGCAACCTTGTAGTCAAAAAATAATTCAACTGTCTGTATATGCAATATATAAACTGTGGAAACAACACCACCTGAGTCATACTGTTCTAATCCAAGTCATACTGTTCTAACAAGTTCATACTGTCCTTTGTAGCAAGCCAGTGCAAGTTTAAAGGGTTACTCCACCCCCAAAATGAAAATTTTGTCATTAATCACTTACCCCCATGTCATTCCAAACCCGTAAAATCTTTGTTCGTCTTCGGAACACAATTTAAGATATTTTGGATGAAAACCAGGAGGCTTGTGACTGTCCCATTGACTGCAAAGTAAATAACACTGTCAAGACCCAGAAAAGTGTGAAAGACATCGTCAAAATAGTCCATCTGCCATCAGAGGTTCAATCTGAATTTTATGAAGTGATGAGAACACTTTTTGTGTGCAAAGAAAACAAAATATCAACTTTATTCAACTTTTTCTTCTCCTCCGTGACACTTCCTGCAAGCGCGTTCATGAGTTCACGAACAGACCACGCCTCAGAAGAGCATGCCTCATATCACGCACCACGCATGAGGAGAACAAAAATTTTTTATTATTTAAAAGTTGTTTATTTACTATTACCTACCCTCTTAAAATCCATTTTGTAGCTGTTTCTCGACCTCCAGGACCACTAGATAACTTTGTGGAAGAATTAGATCTGTTCCTCTCAAACTTTCCTGAGGATGGTACTCCCTTAGTTATACTTGGAGACTTCAGCATCCACCTAGATAAACCTCAGGCTGCAGACTTCCACACTCTGCTTGCCTCTTTTGATCTCAGAGAGTGTTAACTACGGCTACTCACAAATCAGGCCACCAACTGGACCTTATTTACACACGATAATGTACTCATGTGCTGGTTACTCCACTGCACACCTCGGATCAATTCCTACTCACTCTTAACCTCAACATGATTCCTGACACAACACATACCCCTCCACATGTCACTTTTCGACGTAACTTACGCTCACTCTCACCCTCCTGTCTATCTGCTATGGTTTCATCTTCGCTTCCTCCCCCTAAACAGTTATCATCTCTTGATGCTAACAGTGCTACTGATACTTTCTGTTCCACTCTGACATCTTGTTTAGACACTTTCTGCCCCTTATCTTCCAGGCCAGCCCGTACCACCCCTTCTGCCCCTTGGCTATCTGATGTTCTCCGCGAACATCGTTCTAAGCTCAGGGCTGCAGAAAGGGTATGGCGCAAATCACAAAATCCTACTGACCTTAATTTATATCGATCACTCCTCTCTGACTTCTCTGCTAATGTCTCCACTGCTAAAAGGACATACTATCACGACAAAATTAACAATTCGCCTAACTCTCGCATGCTCTTTAAAACATTTTCCTCCCTCCTTTGACCTCCTCCTCCCCCTCCTTCATCAGCTCTAACAGCTGATGACTTTGCCACATTCTTCATTAATAAAATTACAAACTTCACTGCACAATTTTCCACACCACAAACTGTCAAACACATCTTACCAGCAAACATACACTTGTTCACATCCTTCTCTCCACTCTCTGAGGCAGAAGTCTCTAAACTCATCCTTTCCAGTCATCCTACTACTTGTCCGCTTGATCCTATTCCATCTCATCTCCTTCAAGCCATTTCTCCTGCAGTTGTACCTGCACTCACTCACATCGTTAACACATCCCTTCACACTGGAGTTTTTCCCTCAGCATTTAAACAGGCTCGTATAACCCCACTTCTTAAGAAACCCACTCTTAACCCAACTCTTTTAGGGAACTATAGACCAGTTTCCCTTCCAAGTTGCAACAATCCAATCCAAGTTGCAACATCTAACTACTGGGGTGCCTCACGGCTCAGTTCTTGGACCACTTCTCTTCTCTGTCTACATGACATCACTAGGTTCTGTCATTCAGAAACATGGCTATTCATATCACTGCTATGCTGATGACAATCAACTCTACCTCTCATTCCATCCTGATGATCCGACGATAGCTTCTCGCATCTCAGCATGTCTAACAGACATTTATTGCTGGATGAAGGACCATCACCTTCAACTCAACCCAGCTAAGACAGAACTGCTTTTAATTTCGGCAAACCCATCTGTGTGAAAGGAACTGTATAGCACCAATTACTATTACGGTGCCAAACTTCTCAGAGGGTCGATTACCCACAGTGGATGTCCAATGGCCACAAGAGAAATAAAGATCAGTCAGTCACACCAGTTTCACTAATTTACTGAAAGATGTTCAATGGCAATAATCAGATACACTGTGTACATATTCACCGTCAAAGAAATCAATGCAATGCAAAGAAAACATCCATATAAAGAGCGTAGGCCTGCGCAAAATAATAAACAAATAAATGATTTCAACAGAGGCGGGCTTTAAGGATACAGATGTCAGATGGTTCACAATTAAGTAGTGAAAAACAATTGCAATAGACCGTGTTGGTCTCCACAGTCCTTTCTAGATGTCCGATATCTGGATAGCGATATGAAGCTGGTCTTTGGCTCGTCTCAGGTCCCTCTATGCACGATGAATCCTCAGGAATGACAAATACAGGTGCATATAAGTCTATGGTGTACTGAATATTTATCCTGCTGATGTGCATGACTCTCAAAAATGGTTCTACAATAGACAGATAAACTTAATCAGCAACGGAAAAACCGCATAAACCTGCGATGAATGCTATCAACACAACAGAAATTGCTGCGTCATTACAGCCACATAATGGGCGATCATGTTCGCCGCTAATATCTCTGTTAATCAGGTAACTACGCACTCAGATTACATAAATATAAAGGCAGCAGCAGTACTTAGAGAGTGAATAAATTATAATAATAATGTGTTGAACACTGAAATGAAACTCACGTTTTCCAATGACGCACATTCAAGAATCGTCACGAACAAACCTCCACGAGAAGTTTGAGATAATTCAGCACCATCTAATACCAATCAGTATTATGATAGTCTCCCCTGTAGTTCACAAAGTGAAGGCGCTGCAGAAAGAGATTCTAATCCACCTTATTTTGCTGCGTTGCAGGTGAGATTGCAGGACCTCTGCTTTTACTCGGCCGTTTTCGAACTGAACTGATTCACTCTAGCGCGATCGCTGAATAGACCACGCCTTCTCAATTCAATTTAAAGACCAACACATAATAGCTGTACAGCCCTTATAATGAAAGGAACACGAACTGAACATGGGCTTTTTTACACCATCACTTCATCACAATTTCACCTTCCAGTTAGGCTCATCTACCACAACTCCTTCAAAAACAGCCAGAAACCTTGGAGTTGTGATTGAAGATAAGCTGAATTTCTCAGACCACATTGCTAAACCTGCCTGGTCCTGCAGATTTGCTTTATACAATATTAGGAAGATCGGGCCTTTCTTTAGGAACATGCAACACAACTCCTTGTTCAAGCTTTTGTTCTGTCCAGACTTAACTATTGCAATGCTCTCTTAGCAGGTCTTCCAGCCAATTCCATCAAACCTCTACAATTAATCCAAATGCTGCTGCAAGATTAATATTTAATGAGCCGAAAAGAATGCACGTCACATCTGTGTTCATCAATATTCACTGGCTACCAATAGCTGCTCACATAAAATTCAAGGCATTAATGTTTGCCTACAAAACCACCTCTGGCTCTGCACCCTTTTACCTAAATTCAGTACTTCAGACCTATGTGCCCTCTAGAAGCTTGCATTCTGCAAGTGAACAACGCATTATTGTGCCATCCCAAAGAGGCACAAAATCACTTTCACAGATTTTTTCATTAACTGTTCCAACCTTATGGAATGACCTGCCCAACTCAGTCCGAGCAGCTGAATCCTTAGCCATCTTCAAGAAATGGCTAAAAACACATCTCTTCCAACTTTATTTGACTCTCTAACTCTAGCACTCTCTATTCTAATTCTATTTTATCTATGTCTTCTTTTTATTTATTAAAAACACACTCTTGACCCTCTATCAATTTCATATTTATTCTCTAACTGCTAGTTTTTCTTTAAAAACTAACACTAGTTTTCTTTTTTCTATTCTACCTACTTGTTTCTTTTAAAAAAAACACTAGGTTTCTTTTTTCTATATTCTATCTACTTGTTTTCTTAAAAAAAAAAAACTTGCTACATGTACTGCGTTAGACTTGTCATAGTGCTTGCATGTTGTTGCTCTTTTGTTGTTTTTGATTGCTTCTACTGTCCTCATTTGTAAGTCGCTTTGGATAAAATGCAGATTGAACCACTTATGGCAGATGGACTATTTTGACGATGTCTTTCAAACTTTTCTGGGCCTTTACAGTGTTATTTACTTGGCAGTCAATGGGACAGTCACAAGCCTCCCGGTTCCCTATCGATACTTCACTCGTACTGAGTCTGCTAAGACGCTATGGGAAAACTCCTTTTTCTCCGATGACTGAAGCCTTTCAATAATGCAGTGTAACTGCGTGGCCATTGGTTCGTGCAGTGAAAAATAAAAAACGAACCAATGGCTCGGCAGCGGAGCTGCACGAGCCTATGGCAACTCAGCCCGCCAGAATGGGCAGCGTCATCTGGCTATATAAGTGGACATTTCGCCATAGGATCCTCAGATTAATTCTCCTTCTGCGACGACGATCTTCTCTTCACTGATCTACGAACTTGAAGCCGCTCGCCGCTGACACGCCTCACTGTGGACAGAAGCTGATTCAGCTACCTGCGCCGCTCTACTGTTCTCACGCCGCGCTTCCAGCCCGAGCCACTTTCAGCACCTGTGCAGCTCTCAGCTCGTCCCCTGCGGCGATCCGGTGAGTTATAAAAGAGCAAATTTCTAGCGATGTTGGAAATGTCGTACTTCGAGTGTGGCTCATGCAGAAGGGCAGTGAGTGCGTCGCCTGTCTGGGTAATGCCCACACAGAGACTGCGTGCTTACTGAGATGGAATGCTTTCACTGAGACTATGAATCTCACTTTTCTCCGCTCACAGAACGCCTTCAATGAAGGCAGCTCCGCTCTTCCGTTTCTCCTATCTCAGCACAGCTTGGAGAAAGAAACAACAGAGCCTTGGAGCTGAGCAACCGGGTTAGAGTGATACCACGCCGGCACAGAGCCCACGTGCCCGCTCTTTCCGCAGCGCTCTGATCCACTGTTGTTTTTACACATGAGAATCTGCGCCCCTCGTTACATTGAGTGGCTCTATTCTCGTTGCGCTCACACAGACAGGCTGCTTTCACCGAAAGCCGGAGTCTGTCCCTGATTCACTCGCGGATCCCGTTCTATGAAGGCGGCCCCGCCTCCCCCGCTCATGTTCCTCTTCTTCCAGTCACCTCGGAGGGAGAGACGGTGAGATCGTGGTGCTGAGCGATCAGGCTTGAGTGATTTCCTCTCCTTGAGTAATGGCCTCTTTGTCTCTAGTACTTCAGTTGGGCCTGCTTCGCATGTAGCCCCTTCAGTACTGGCTGAAACCACAAGTTCCGTCCCATGCCTGGCGTCTTGGACACCTCCATGTCAAGGTGGACCAGGCCTGCGTGTCTGCGTGTCTTAGTCCACTCGGACAGCATGATGGTGGTGTCCTATATAAATCGCCAGGTGGTCTCTCCTCGAAGAGCCTCTTAATTCTGGTAAAGCACCTCTTGAAATGGGCTCAGCTCAACTTGCGTTCACTGAGAGCAGCACGTGCCGGGCAGGTTGAACTGAGGAGCAGACATGCTATCTTGGAGCAATGTCCCCTCAGAAGAGTGGATGCTCCACCCACAAACGGTTCAACAAATCTAGGAGGTCTTCGGCAGGGCAGAGGTCGACCTCTTTGCCTCAGAAGACAACTCTCATTGCCCAACTTATTTTTCAAAGGACAGGGATGCGTTGACCCACGACTGGCCCAACCTCCTCCTTTCTGCTTTTCCCCCGATCGCCCTGATCCCGCCGGTAATCAGGCGAGTCAGGGAGCAAAAACACAAAGTTCTGTTAGTGGTCCCGCTCTGGGGGAACCAACACTGGTTCGCAGAGCTGTCTCAGCTGCTCTCGGCAGCCCCGTGGCTCATTCATCTGAGACGAGACCTCCTCTCTCAGGTGAACAGATCGATATGGCACCCCCAGCCTGAGCTGTGGGCTCTACACCTTTGACCTCTCGACGGGAGCCTGAGGACCTCCCCGAGAGCATTCTGAATACAATCTCTCAGGCTAGAGCACCGTCTTCGAGACGGCTCTATGCTCTTAAAGGGTCTGTCTTTTCCACCTGGTGCACAGCCCGCGGCGTGTGCCCCGATTTCCTGCAACATATCTCTGATATTGTCCTTCCTGCAAGAGCTGTTGGATAAGGGTCATTCCTCTTCCACGATCAAGGTCTATGTAGCAGCCATAGCAGCCTCTCACGCTCCTATAGCTGGCCAATCAGTGGGCAGAAACAACCTAGTTGTTAGTTTTTTGAAGGGGTCTAGGAGGCTCAACCTGCCTCTCCCCATCACCATCCCTACATGGGATCTGCCCACAGTGTTCAGGGCTCTGAGGAGCCCTCCTTTTGAGCCACTACAGTCAGTTGACCTTTGTTCCCTGATGCTGAAAACCACTCTGCTACTGGCGTTAGCATCGGTAAAGCATGTAGGAGATCTGCAGGCGCTCTCTGTGAGCACCTCCTGCCTTGAAATTGAGCCCAGCGACTCTAAGGTCGTCCTGAAGCCAAGGCATGGTTACATATCCAAGTGCTCTCGACTCCATTCAGAGCGCAGGTAATAACTCTATCGGCACTTCCTCCTTCGGAGCAAGACCAAGAGTTGAACTTACTCTGCCCCGTCAGGGCTTTGAAAGTTTATATTGAGCGTTCCGCCCCCTTCAGGCAGTCAGAACGGCTCTTTGTATGCTTTGGCGGCCGCACCAAAGGGTCTCCGGTCACGAAGCAGAGACTTTCCAAATGGATAATTGACGCTATTGCGCTAGCATACTCTTCTTTGGGCCTACAATGCCCCATGGGAGTAAGAGCCCACTCAACTAGAGGCGTCGCCTCTTCCTGGGCTTGGTCTAGTGGTGTGTCCATCGCAGAGATATGTGCGGCGGCTGGCTGGACCTCACCGTCCACATTTGCCAGGCTTTATAATCTGGATGTCCCGGCCTTACAGTCCCGGGTCCTTTCTGCACGGCAGGATTGTACTGGTTCCCCATAGCATCTTAGCGGACACAGTACGAGTGAAGTATCGATAGGAAACGTACTCGGTTACTAATGTAACCTTGGTTCCTTGAGATACGGGAACGAGTACTGTGTTGCTGGCCATGCTATGTAGTTGATCGACTCAGTCGTCGCTTCAGTCGAAGTAACCTGAGGATCCTATGGCGAAATGCCCACTTATATAGCCAGATGACTCTGCCCATTCTGGCGGGCTCTGGCGGGCTGAGTCGCCATAGGCTCGTGCAGCTCCGCTGCAGAGCCATTGGTTCGTTTTTTTATTTTTCACTGCACGAACCAATGGCCGTGCAGTTACACTTTGTTACTGAAAGGCTTCAGTCATCGGAGAAAAAGGAGTTTTCCCATAGCGTCTTAGCAGACGCAGTACTCGTTCCTGTATCTCAGGGAACCGAGGTTACGTTAGTAACCGAATATGTTTTCATCCAAAATATCTTAAATTGTGCTCTGAAGACGAACGAAGCTTTTACAGGTTTGGAACAACATGGGGGTAAGTGATTAAAGACAAAATTTTCATTTTGGGGTGGAGTAACCCTTTAAATCAATGAGATACTGAATTACCCATACCTGACTCTGAAGAGCTTGTTGTTGATAAAGTGAAATCCTAGCCTTGATATTTTCATCTGTAGTTGGGCTGAGAGGCTTAGGGTCTGACATAGATCTCTGAATATTCTTCATTGGGCGGGGAAGGGCCTGATGTCTCTGTGATGGCTCAGCAATACAGGACTTCTGCTGCGGGGTGACATGTGCTTTATTCAGCCTCTCACTAGAAGAGAATGATGTTTCTATGATTCGTTGTGGAGAAGAAAGAGGAGAAACAGGAGAATACAGCACCTGTGGAGATTTTGGTTGTTGCCGGATCAAGCTGGACAAGGACTCATTATGCAGGTGATGCTGCTGGTAGCCAAACTCCAAAGGATCAGGTCTCCGCCTCCCAAACTTCACAGCACTCTGTTGACCTGTAGAGAGTGGATCTGCAGAACCAACTAACTGGACATTGGTGGGACTGACAGTGGTAGCAATGCTAATCTGTGGAATAACTATGCTTTGAGACTGTGTCTCAGGGTCAGTTTGGCAAGCTAAGCTTTGACCCTTCTGTGTTCTCTCAGGACCAGAAATATAGTGGATAATTTCAACCTTGCTGGGGTCTGGTATGGTGACATGTATGCTTGGAGATACTCTAACCAGCTGCTCTGTCTCAGTTTGGCAAGAACAGTCTCGAATTGTCTGGATGGCAATGCTGGAAGATGCTGTCTTAGCAGCTGAAGTGGTAAAAGGAGGTGCTTCAGATTTATGGTCTACACCGGATTCACCAGAATGTCTTGTGTAACGGGAACGTCTACGTCTAACTGGCTGCTCCCACTCTGCCTTGTCTTCATCATCATCTGTCTGAACACTGCAGTCCACACTGCGCCTAGTCCGTCGTCTTCTTGATACCAGGTACCTCTCCTCTCCATCTTCATCATCAGTTTGCACACTGCAGTCTACAAGCCTTTGGGGCAAGGAAAACATTGTCACTTCTCCATCATTTCCATCTTGCAGTCGAGGCATTGATCTTTGTTTACGCATGGACCTGATTTCTGTCTGATCTTCACTATTTCTCAAGCATATCTCAGATGTAGAATTTGGTAGTGGTCTTAAGAAAACCTGAACATCACTATACAACATATCAGAGGCCAATTCCTGTGGCTGAATAATTCTGCCAGATTGATCACTGAGGATTTGAGTATTTGCACTGGCTGCAGCAATAGCTGTGGCAGTCTTTTGTCTCTTTTGTTCTTCAAGCTGCTGCTGTAACTGTTGTTGCAAAGACTGTATCTGGTCAAGCTGCTGTTTTTGTTGAGCCAGTTGCTCTCTCTGTAGGACCAACTGGCTTTCTCTCTCAGCTTGTTGTTGCTGCAAAACATGTTGCTTTATAGTCTGCAATTCCTGAATTTCTCGCTGCACTAGTATCTGCTCTTTTTCTCTATGCCTCTGCAGCTCTGCACGCTCCCGCTCAAGCTCTTCCTGAAGCCTTAGCTGTCGCAATTTTTCCAGTTCCACTCTTTCTCTCTCAAGCTGCAAAAGCTGTTCCTGCTGTTGATGCAGTCTTTCCTCTGTTCCTTTTTCTTGGTTTGGAGCAATACTTCTGAGAGCAGCAGCAGCAGTTCTACCTCCTTGAGATGATGGGGGTGGCTGTGTTTTGGAAGCAATAGGATGGCCCTGCACCGGTAGTTGGTGTTGTATAGGAGGCAGGGCAGTGGACTTGGCCTGAAGGTGGGGCTGAGATAGATTTATTGGTTGCAACTGGATATCAGGTTGGCTCATTGCCATGGCCATTGGTGTTGAAATAGGTGCTAATGTGATAGGACCGGCAGGTACAGAAGAAGGCTGAATTGGTTGTGTTACTGTTCCAGCTACTGTTAGGCTTACTGGAGACTTACCAAGGTACAATGGAGCATCTTGGACTGTTGTGATTGCTGGAGACTCAGAAACTTTTGTAGATGTTGTAACAGGGAGAGGATTAGGTGTAGAACATTGGAAAGGTGCCTGCCCAGTCCTTGGAGCTAGTCTAGTTAGGCTTGCCAAGGGTATTGGTGTCATATTTGGTGTAGGATAAGGTCTATATACCCCTCTTAATAAAGGCCGTAGTACAGGCGCAGGCTGGGTAGTAATTGGAACTGTTGATGCAATTGGTGTGTTTATAGTTGAATAGATCATGCCGTCAGCTGATCTAATAGCTGATGGATACATAGCTCGGAGACTGGCTTGTCTTGCATTGATTAGATCAGTTAGCGCTTGACCGTGGGAAAGAGGCTTTCCATCTGGGCTGTACTTGAAACCAGGTCTGTGACTTTGAGGCAGACTAATTCTACTAGGTGGACCACTACTTATTCCGGTGCCCAGTTGTAGTATGTCAGGGTTACTACTATATCTATCTATGGAGTTAAGGGCTGCACACATGCGACTTATCTCCCTGGCAGTTGTAGCACTGTATTGGGCAAGATTAGATTCTGCAAAATCACCTGAGAAATATCCATAATCTGAGCTGATGTTGGTCAGGGAGCTGTACCTTCTAATTGGAAGATCTGAAACATCACCCTGACGAAGATCTGTGTAGGAGCCATACTGAAGCCCCATTCCAAGGTACCCTCCATCATAGCCATCCTTTACTGTGTCTGTGAATAATTCCCCAGAGGTATGAAAATAGGGATCAAGCTTTGCTGAATATGATGACAACCCTGCCTCTGCAAGGTTCGTTTCAGACATTGATGGTTGTAGTCGTCCAGGGAGAGGCAATGTGTATGATTTAATTGTGTAATCTTGGTATGTCTGTTCATCTTGCCGTAAACCATGTTGTTGATAGAGCTGTGGTAGTGAGGAAGGTGCTCTTGATGATGGCTTAGAAGTCTCATCTGTGGCTGGTTTCTGGGAGAATGGACCACCCACACAGCTGCCACCAAAGGGCAAGTTATAGACCATATCACAACAAGTTACTTGATTTTCTGATTTTATTTGCCCTGTTAAATTCATTGCATCCTGGCCTTCCTCTGATTTGATTAGCTGTGTTATAGTGGCTCCTTGTGCAGTGCCATCTATCTGGACCATCATCACTTGAGGCTTGACATTTGTTAGATTCATAATACTTGTCTCTGCTTGCTTTCCCCTTAACTCATGTGGACCTCCAACACTATAAACCTCAGATGTCATACCCGGCGAGATGACATTAACCTCTGTGGCGGTGCTTTTTTGAGTGACAAGCATATCCTTTTTGAATAGAGGTAGTTGGCTAGACAAGTTCAACTTTGCAAAAGAGGCAGCTTGTTGTTGTTGAAGCTGATGATGTTGTTGAAGCTGCTGCTCAAGAAGTTGTTGTTGCTCTTGAAGCTTCTGCTGCTGTTTAAGTAACTGCTGCTGCTGGATACTCAGGTCTTCCAGCTTAGCATCGATCTTTGGTATGGACGGATCAACTGGTGGTGGCTTATTTGGTGCCAGGCAAACTACTGTTCCCATATCTTTGCCCAAATCAAATCTGTTTTCGAGAGGATCACAATACAGCACAGGGTGCTTAGGCTGGGACATGAACATAGATGCAGCTACGGTAACACTGACTGTTGTTGCTGTTGATGTTACATCATGCAGCTGCTCCTGTGTATTCAGGTTCATTATTAAGGGCTGAATAGTTGTGGATTGACGAACAGGGCTTCCTTCAACAGACCCAGAATATTTTCGAGATTCTGTGGCTAAGGAAGTCAAGTCCATTCCTTGGTCAGTCATAATAATTGGTGTTGGCTTTATTCCAGTTCGTAGATCTACTACACTTCCACTCTGAAACCTTTGTCCTTGCTCAATTCTTGAAGTACCAGGAACTGTCGAAATCCGACAAAGTGATATGTTTTCCATTGACAGTGATCCACGTGTATACATGCTAGCAGTGGTGACCATGCTAGTTCCGACATTAACTTTTTCAGCTCTATAGTTCTTGTAGAAACCATGTTGGGGCGATATTTGATGTGGTGGAGTATCAGGAGGGCTGACAGGAGGTGAGTAGGCATCAAATGTTGATTGGCGGCTAAATCTTGTTGGTGAAGACAAAGGAGATGTTGCTGTGTTAACTCTAACTGGCTTTGGTGGACTAGTGGGCTCAAGCTCCTCTGTTCTAACAATAAAATAGGTATCTTGAGAAGACTGCTGTCTGAAAAGGCTGGGTGGAACAACCCCATGTGAAGTCTGAGTGCCCTGTGCCATAACCAAAGAGGTGTGAGAAGCATTCCCTGAAGAAGCTAACAATGAAGGGCTAACTGTTTGAGTTGAAAGCTCAGCTGTTCTCCTAGACAGAGATCTTGTTGGACTATGAAGAGGAGATGAAGTGGGAGAAAGAGGTGGACTCCTTTCATGGTAAGTATAACACCTAATTGAACTTGGGCCAGATTCAATTATAGTTTCTGATGATGTTGAATTATCCCTCATCTGGACTCCTTTGCTGATTGCCATTTTCCTTGCAGCATTTTCTCTTTGGTTGTAAGCCTGAGTAATTGCAGCTATTTTATGAGACACGTTTGAAACACCAGCGCTGGTTGTGGTAGTTTGCCGACCATATAAGTTAGGTTGTGTGGTGGACACTGTTTGACTGGCACTAGTTTGAGAGACAGTGACAGTATCCCTGGCATACACTCCATAAGCAGCAATAGTTGTGGCAGCAACTGCTGGTGTAATACCATTTTTACCACTTTGATTTCTAAGTCTATCTTTGGGCCCATCTTTTGAAAAATGTTGGGTTACTCTGACATCAGGTATCCGTCCTCCTGTCCCAGTTTCAGAAAATGATACTGGTGCTGAGAGCTGGGTGGGACTTGTGCCAGGAGTCAGTAAAGCATTGCTTTGTTCCAGCAACTTAGCAAAGGCTGAGCCTGTATCTAGTAACTGCTTTTCTGAATAGGACACATCCATCTCCATTTGGTCATCAAGCTGTTTTGAAATGTTTTGTGAGGTCTGGCGGATCTCTTCATAGATATCAACTGTCTCCTCATTCTCATAGTGGAGATCATCTTGATCAGGATAATCATATTCATCCTCAATGTCTTGTCTGTTTCTAATGTCTGACTCTTGATAGGTGGCTGTGCTGTACTGTTGTAAAATCAGGCCTGAACCTGACTGCGGCTGTGTCTGCTGCTTTTGTTGTTTCTGCAACATCTCTGCTTTCCTCATCATTTCTTCATATACTTCTTCTGCACTTTTTAATTGTTTGCCACTAGAGGAAGTTGTTGTAGCAGCTGTAGATGATGTAGTTTGTGGTTTTTCAGTAGGAGAATAAAGTGACATAAAGGTTGGTAGGTTGTACTCACTACCAGATTTGTACAACTTTGATGAAATTTCATAGCCCTCAGCATCTGAGTCTGCTGAAGGAGAGTATTCAGAGCAAGAGGACCGGTGGAGTTCCTCCATCTCAGCTGCCTGCCTTAGCTCCTCTGTTGGAGAAGCATCTTCAATGGGGGATAGATTGCTGGGGGGAGTCTTGGATCGTTCTCTGCGTCTTTGTGCTCTTAGCTCTTCTTTGTCACGTTTCGTTTTCCGGACAGTGCTTCGGATTCTCTGCTGCTCCACTTCTCTCATCTTTTCCTGCTCCCTTAGAAGTTCTTCTTCTTCCCTCAATTCGTCTTCTTCTGAAGAATCCTCAATGGTAGGAAGGAGAGGGCCATGGGAGCGATGTCTGGCCTTCCTCTGCTGCTTTGCCTCCTCCAGCCGCTGCCGCCGACTAGGACTACTGTCACTGTCATCTTCCATGGAAGATATGGAAGTAGGGGATATCCCTGAGGTATAGCTAGAGGTGGTTGGTGGGAGGGTAGAGGAATATTCCCCTCTTGACCGTTCTTCTGGAGAACCAGTGAGGCTTTCCATCTCCAGCTCAGGCTCTCGGTCGAGACTCAGGTCATTATCATTGTTTAACTCCATGTCTCGACTATAACTGTTAGTGTTGTTCAATTCTATGGTCTTGAATCTGCGTAAGCCTCCTTGCGAGGCCATGAGGTCCTCTTCAGCTGATCCTTTGTATACATCACTAGTTGTTTTACTATCCTCCTCAAAGCTACTAGAGTGATAAGTGAGACGGCGCTTTTCTTTTCCTGAGTCACTGATGTGCTTTTGAGTCTTTTTTAGCTTTTTGTAGCCATAGCCTTCGTCCTCATCTTCATCCTCTTCTTCCATTTCCTCTTCTTCATCCTCATCCTCATTCTCCTCATCAGCACTCATCTCCATAATTTGCCTTCTCATAAACTCTTCATCAGTAATCTCTTCAGGTTCTAAATTTCTTTTTTTATGGCCACTGTTATCCCCTAAAGCAGCAAGTGCTCTAAGCTCTTCCTCAGTTGGATCTTCCTCCTCTTCCATAATGCCTTCAAAGTCCTCATCTGAGTCATATTCCTCTGGACTAATTGATATTGAGTGAGACTGATGTTTCCTGATGTCACCATGTTGCTGTTTTCCACGCTTCTTCTCCTGTGCTCTTTCCCCTTCAGATGAAAATTTAGACTCTAGAAGAGGTCGCATGGAGCTCTCCAGCTTAATCAGCTCAGATGGACTTGGTGGTGTATGATGCTCAATCAGACCTCTCTCACTCATTTTTAGCTCTTCCTCCTGGATAAGGCCAGTAATTTCACTATGTGAACTGGAGATCCCATCAGAGGAATACCCAGTATCACTCAAACTCTGTGGACTTCGTGATAGATCATGATTGCTGTTTGTCTTGCTGGTTTCCTAGGAGACCAAAAACACATAAATACAAAAGATACACTTAGACAGTTCACACCATAAAATCAAGCAGAAACAGCTTACTAAATTTTAAAAGCTACATCTTCTTCCTCAGGATGAGTGATACTCCACCAATTAGTGCACACAGCCCTCTCTTTATTAATGTAAAAACATCAGCATGGTTTATTGAAAATCTGATAGTACTATGCAACAAGCATTGAAACGATATGCATGTTCACTTTGGCCACTGTGAAGGCTATTTTAATTTTTAAAATGTTTAAGATGAACAATTTATCAAAAACATTTCTTTGCAAAAAACAATAATTTGCAAAATCATGGGTAAATTACTATGACCGATGGCTTACCTCATAGTATTTGGTAATACTCTGTAATTCTTTCTTTTCATCTTTAGAAGGTGTCTGGATTAACTCTGTTTTTCCTCTCTTTTGAGTTGGTTTATTGTCTCTATCGCCAGGGTCAGGCCCTTTATCTAGTTTGGGTGCACTTTTCTTCCTCTCTTCTTCACCAGTAATGGCAGTAGTGGTAGACACAGGAGGTGTTGTAGCTGTAGCAGGCTGTGTAAACGTTTTTATATCGCTTGTTGGTCTGGATATGGGGGAAGAGAAACCACTCTGTTGAGAAACAGGAGGTTTCTGCTGTGATGACATTGTTTGAAGCCCTTGCTGCTGTTTGCTGGAAAGTTGTTGATGCCTCGGTGAACCCGCTGGTTGACGGCTGGGTGATGAAGGTAGAACGGGAACAGGGTCAAGTCCACCAGACATCAGTCTCTGAGTCTGACAGTTCAGACAGAGCCATTCTTTCTTCTGCAAAACAACAGGGAAGTTTAAGTTTCATACTTAGAAATCACAAAATTAGAATGTATTATATATATATTTTTTAATTATGACATGTATAATAAAATTTATATATAATATGTATAATAAAAAAAATAATTGTAACATGATTACATTTACCAGTGTCTTTATACAGTGTGTGCATTTATAGAGAGAGGTGTGTATTATATTATTGGAAGATAACAATCAATATTCATATCATATGATTCATATCATATATATATATATATATATATATATATTAGTGCTGTCAATCGATTAAAAAAAATTAACTAATTAAGCGCACATTTTTCTAAAATTAATCGGGATTAATCGCAATTAATTCCACCTAACATTAAAGTTTTTAAATATACTTTTATATTGCAATAATTTCGCATTCAATCTTCAAATGTACAATGTACAAACAACATAAAGACAGTATATTTTTAATATTTCTTTAATGGCATCTTTTTATGATTGAAGGCATCACTGATATCAATACTACTGATGTCTCTATAAAATAGTTTTTTCCCCTTAATATTTAACCATTGACTGTAGCCATTCAGCGTTACAGTATAATTGAGAGCTATCAATTTTTACATTTATTAGACTTAACTTCTAATTTAAGTGAACTTAAAACAATCTTCACATGAACCTATTATAATAAATGACATATTTAGCTACCTGCGCCCTTTAGCAGAAATATATGGAAAATGAATAGTTACCAAACACTAAATTCTAAATTAAATGTAGATGAACCCCGTAAAGCTATAAAAGTTATTGATTTCCTCTTTCTTCTTTTGTTCTTGGATTAATAGACATCACAGCAGCTGGTTATTAGCTTATTTGCCTGCTATTGCTTTAAAAGCTGCTACTGCTGCGTGACGTGGATCTTGACATGCATCGTATTTTCTCACAACTCTTTACCTTTTCTGACTCACTTCAGGTCTTAAAGTCTCTACTAATGAGTGGACGAGTTGAATCGGGAGTGTTATATAAGGGAGAGAGTGCTGGGGTGCCTCAGGACAGTTTTTAAAACCATTTCAGAGACATGTTCTTAAATGTGGCGCATATATAACATATTGCTTGCATGCACACAGTTTTAAGGCAGCTTTAATCGCCTTTTTGGTAACTTCATGCCACAATGGCATAACTAGGACATTGCATACATGTAGTTTCTTTCGCTGTTTGATATGAAGATGAGAGTACAGGCTGCAGCGCACTGGCACCTTTGTGTGTATTTGAAGAGCCTTGCATACGAGCACAGTATGTTTCCTTTCAGCGCTCGTTTGACTCGCCTGGCGCGGAGAGCGAGAGATAGAGCGTCTGAGCAATCTCCTGTTTGATGTGGTCATAAAGACGTTCTGCATCCCCAAACCGACGCAATCCTTTTCAGAAAAAAAGAGACAGAGGCAGCAGTTGCGAATGGGAATTTGGTCAACCCTAGCCAGCCCCTGCGTTAGTGCGTTAAATATTTTTAATGCGTTAATCAGAAAAAAATAATCACATGCGTTAACGCGCTAATTTTGACACCACTAATATATATATATATATATACACACACACACACACACACATACAAAGTAACAAATATATATAAAAAAAAAAAAAAGTCATGACATATTGTCAAGTATGGTGACCCATACTCGAAATTGGTGCTCTGCGTTTAACCCATCCAAGTGCACACACACAGCAGTGAATAGTGAACAAATGCACACACACACACCGTGAACACACACCCGGAGCAGTGGACAACCATTGCTCCAGCACCCAGGGAGCAATTAGGGGTTCGGTGCCTTGCTCAAGGGCACCTCAGTCATGGTATCGAAGGTGATGAGAGTGTTGTTCATTCACAATCCCCACCTTCAATTCTTACCAGTGCGAGAATCGAACCGGCAACCTTCAGGTTACAAGTCCGACTCTCTAACCATTAGGCCACAACTTCCCCATAAAAAAAATAAAAATAAAGGAAGAACCCTGCCCGTAGTCGGCAGGGTTCGAACCTGCGCGGGGAGACCTCAATGGATTTCGAATCCATCGCCTTAATCTCTCGGCCACGACTACGCAAAAATTAATGAAAAACCTAAGAACAATGTAACATATTGACTGAATAAATGAATGAATAAATTATTGAGTGAATGTTTTTTATAACCGTTTTGGCAATTGATTGCATTAAAGTCACAATGAAACAGAGGTAGCAAAAGATTTTTTTCTTGTGTTCTGTATTGTACATCTGAGTGTAACAGATTATCAAAAAAAAAAAAAAAAACCTTGAGGAATTGGTTCTATCCATTGACTATTTAATAGATTTCGAGATGCACTCAAAAATAAATGTAAGCTTGCAGTCAAGGTGAGGTTTAAGCGAACTAAATGACTGGATAAGTCTGGCATATAGCATTAGAGACAAGATTTCACACAGAAAGTTATTCTGATTAAACACTACAAAAATAAAGAATATATATGGACTATGGATGAATCATTCACAAGATCTATAACATACACTAACAAAATCAGGTGATTTCATGCAACTTTAGAGAAGAAATATACAGTAAGTAAATATTCACGAAGAAGATGCATAGCCTTACATGTTTAATTAAGTCATTATTTTCTAGATGAATGTACCTATATTCTATTCAAATTAGGACTGTCATCCTTATTCAATTAAATTCAAATAATTAAAAAATAAATAAATTTAGAAAAAAAGGGGAAAAAAATGGCTTTGATTTGGCAATTGCCATCAAATTTGTGTGAACTGAGTTGGATTCTGTGTACTTTCTTAATGAGTTCATTAGATGCTGCAATATTATTTAGTATTTAAGAATGTCCAGGATGTGTGTGAATAAAAGCAAGGCATGCAAGAATTCTCTGGCAGTGTAAATAAACAAAATTGTGCAGTGATAGTTTAACTTTCAGAACAAGTTTTTTCAGAAATTTTTGTGATATCACTGTGAAAAAAGGCTAAGAGGCTAATTGGTTGCACACAACAAGGACAGTAAAGCAAATTTGGCTATAATGTATGAAATCCATTTTCTGCTTGTCCTATGTAGGGTTGCATGGATGCTGGAGCAAATCTCAGAATCTCGGGCCATAGGTAGACAAACAAGGTATGACACACACTCATACTCTGACTCACACCTGTGGTCAATTTACAGTCTCCAATTGACCGGCCTTGCATGTCTTTGTATTTTGGGGGATTTTATTTTGTTTAATATATTCCTGTAGTTCAGATAAATCATGCTGCTATGCAAACATGGTCAAAGTATTGAGCTACATAGGCCTAGGGCTCAGTATGTGTCTAACACACTGCATCTTGTGTGGTCCTGATACTTTGATAACATTTACTGACTCTCTCAAAGCACTTATGCATTTGCAATGGATAAAACATCAAAATTATGTTCATATGTGCATTTTTTGCCTTCAACAGACCTAAGCATGGGGTAAGGGGATCATTTTGCAGATCTTAAGAGAGGTATATGTGTCCAAGAATTTAAGAAAAGAGAACAAAATACAAAGAAATCTGGATCACTCCTTTTACCCATTAACACATGCAACATGCAAAGCGAGAGAGAGAGTGCATCTGCAGATTCAGTTTCAATGTCTTTTGAGCAGAGATAGAAGAAAGTTCAGATAGTTTATGGGCGCTGCCAGTATGCAAGAACCATTCCTCTTTCTGCCAGGCATGGCACACATTATAAGACATGCTGAAAAGATGTAAAAAAAAATTACAAAAAAGATATTCAGAAAATACACCCAATTTAACAATTAATTGTTACAAAGTGTTACAAATACAGTGTTACTAAAATGTATCCAGACATTACATTTAGGAACTACATTTATTTAGTGACTATTTAGTGACTTTAGTGACCATCACCAGTGACTACTGAGAAGCTAAGAGGCCTTTGTTTACTGCGGAAGCCAGACCCTGAGACCGCGGACTCGCCTACTTCTGCTACCCGCACAAGGAGGTGCCGCAAGCGGTGAGAGAGGGGACGCAAACGCGGCAAGCGCGGAGGCATACGAGCTAGGCTAAAGGCTAACCCCACAAGACCAGCTCTTCCAACAATCCTGCTATCAAATGTACGCTCACTAGAAAATAAACTGGATCTAATTCGACTCTGTCGGACTACACAGCGTGAGACAAGGGAGTGCTGCGTGTTTGTTTTTACCGAAACGTGGCTAAACAACAACATCCCGGACTCCGCCATTCAGTTAAATGGGCTAACCTGCTACCGATCGGACAGAGACACAGCACTGTCTGGTAAGACTCGCGGTGGCGGCTTGTGCGTGTATATTAACAAAGAATGGTGCAACAACGCTGTATTAGTGTCAAAACACTGCTCGTCGCTGGTGGAGTTTATAATTGTGAAGTGCCGACCCTTCTACCTGCCGCGGGAGTTCACGGCCATTGTTATTGTCGCGGTTTACATTCCCCCGTGTGCAAACGCCAAGGACGCGCTTCGCGAACTGTACAGCGCTATCAGCGAGCAACAAACAAATAACCCTGATGGCTTTTTCATAATATCCGGTGACTTTAATCACGCAAACTTAAAGACAGTTTTGCCAAAGTTCTACCAACACGTGAATTTTGCAACAAGAGAAAACAACACATTGGACTTGGTTTACACAACAGAAAAAAAATGCGTACAAAGCTGCACCTACCATCTCGCATTGCACCATATCTCTGTTATGCTAATCCCAGCATACAAACCACTTCTCAAATCCTACAAACGGGTCCAAAACAGATCACATGGCCAGACAATGCTACCTCAGCACTGCAGGACTGCTTCCAGGTCACAGACTGGAACATGTTTAAAGAGGCGGCCACCTACAGCAACCATGACCACAGGAGCACACTGAAATCAGATCCCTCACATATCAAAAAGTGCATTGATGATGTGACAGTCACCAAGAACATCACTACACGTACAATCAGAATGGATGACAGCAGAGGTTCGTGGACTGTTGTGTGGATCTGATGACGCTTTCAGATCGGGAGACAAAGCAGTCCTCAAAACAGCAAGAGCCAACCTGTCCCGTGGCATCAAGAAAGCAAAACGGTTATATGCACAAAAAATCAATAATCACTTCACTGCAAAAATCATCGGTGCCCCTCTCCCCTCCATCCTGGACATTTTCCTTGCAGGATGCTCCAGTAAAGCTACCAGTATCGTGAAAGACCCCACCCATCCCTCCCACAGTCTCTTCCAGCTCTTGCCATCAGGAAGACGGTACCAGAGATGAGTCAGCCTTGCCAGACTGCTCAACAGCTTTTTCCCCAGGCTGTGAGAGCCTCAATTCCAATCACCTCCCCCTTCTGAAACCTCATCCATAACTCTAGCTCCTGAAACCAGGAGCCTCTCTCCCCCCATCCCACAACACCACACCACACCACACACACGCACCACTAGAAAACTGTTGAAAACCTCAAGAACATTATGCAATTCAAAGTGTGCTACACACAGGTGAGTGGGCTATACAAACCACCTGTGGAAAAACACACTCTTTCCTCTCTATATGCACCAGACACTTTCTTATAAACCCTCCATGTTACAAGGACTTAAGATAACACAAGTGTTTACTTGGAAATGCACAACAAATCATATTGCACTACTTACTTCTTAACCTTAAATACCTCTATTGCACAATATCATGTACAGTTATTATGTAAGTACTTGTATAGTCTTTCTTAGGTTATGTGTATGTATAGTCAACTGTTTATAATATATGTATAGTCAGATTACCAATTCAGTAAGTTAGCTATGTAGGTAAAAAAAACTGTTCTTAGGTTATGTGTATGTATAGTCAACTGTTTATAGTATATGTATAGTCAGATTACCAATTCAGTAAGTTAGCTATGTAGGTCTAAAACTGTTCTTACATCTAGTGTTGTATGTTTATATTGATGCTTATTTATGTAGCACCTTGGTCCTGCGAGACACGACATTTTGTTCCACTGTATGTCCACACATGTAGCGGAATGACAATAAAGCTCGACTTGACTTGACTTATTTATTATTAATAGGCACTTACAAGAGTAGGGAATAACAACCAATGAAGAGAAACAAATATGAATGCACACAAGATCATAATGGGGAATCTGAAAATCCCTTCATTTGACAAGTATCGTTTCTATCCCTGATTTTTTTCCATCCATCCATCCATCCATCCCTCCACTGTTCTCTCATCTCCAGTTTTAGAATGACAGGTTAGTCATTACTTGTCTTTTTCCCATTTCTATTTAGCCAGATAATTTAGTGATGTCTTCAGCATAAACTTTGCCCATACTCTGATCATTAATGAAAATAGCACTGCACCAGCCTGAGCTGCATCAAAATCAGTAGGAATTTCGCTGGGACGGAGGTAGTGAAATCAGCTTGGATGTGATCTGTCTCACTCCCAAGCATACACATACACACACAGCTGTAGCTTAAATGGTTGAGTGCCCCCTTCAATACAAGTCTGATTTTTTTTTTAATGGTCAGAATCTATTATATGTAATAAACTTAAAAAAAAGATGCTTAATAATTATCAATAATAATTTAATTATAAAATAATTGTATATGAACTGTTTATTAATATGTAATGTTATTTTTGTTCCACCACTCCCCCTACCTCTGGCTTCACAGAGCAGTAGCCAGTCTAGTTCATAAACTAGAATCAGGGTGTCCACTTTGACAACGTTAACTGACCCACGTGGTAAAACGACATGAGGTGTAAATGGGTGTAAATGATAGGTAAACCTGACTACACAAATTAGCATTCTGAATGCCACATGTTACCTATGCATAAGTCCAGCACTGCACACACATGCACATACTGTTAGGGCTGACATCCACTTCCTTTCACTTGCTCATATGGACACATGATAGGTCAGACAAACCGGGCTCTCTGACATCATAACACAAGGACATAACACATGCATTATCAGTAGCAGTTCATAAAGCTGCAGCGCTTTGGAAAGTGCTTCAAAATTAGAGAACAAGAGCCATGCATGAGACAGAACACTGATGTCCGGACCTCTCTCTGTGAACACAGTTACTCTACGCACATCACCTAGGATTCCTACCACACACAGTACTAACAGCAGAAAAAGAAAAGCAGCTTTCTGCTCATTTTTAATTATATATATATATATATATATATATATATATATATATATATGACATGGAATGAAATGTATGAAAGGAATTTGGTTGGCACTTAGAATTACAAAAAAAAAAAAAAAAACATTCAAAATCAAAACTCATTTTGTTCTCATCAAAATGAAAAAAAAACAAAACAAGGATTTAAGTGAGATTTAAGAGAGAAAAAGGATCTTCCCAGAGTGAAGAAACAAAAATAAGGAATAGTGTCAGTCCATTACATACAGTCTATGTGTAAGATCTGTGCAGCTCCTTACCTCCACCAGATGTGGTGTGGGATTGAAACCACAAAGATTGCACACCTCTGTATGACACTGGGTGCAAGACCTGTAGTTTGGTGGTTCTGTTGTTCCAACATTGAACGCAGTCTTGCATAATGGGCAGGTAACATCTGGTTTCTGACTAACTGGCTGAGGTGGAGGCTGCTTTAGTGGGGACTGCTGCTGCTGCTGCTGTGGTGTCTGATGGTGTGTCGGCGACTGCTGTTGTTTCGGCCCTTTTTGTTGGTGCACTGGTGACTGCTGTTGCAGAGGCTGTTTCTGGAGAGGGGTTCCAGGACCTCTGGGGAATGTCACTCCGCCTGGGCCTGTTTTGGTAGTGCCAGGTGGCCCTGCTGTAGTTTTAGCACTAGCTCCAGCGTTAGCATCACTAAAGATCACTTTTGTCCCCTGGGTGCTCTGGTTACGGGCAGGCGAGGGATGCGGTGAGGATCCAGGAAGAGGATCAACAGAAATAAGGGTGCTTGCCTGATTTAGAAGAGACGCCCCAAAACCAAACAGCTTAGTTAAACCATCTTGAGGTGCTTCATGGGATGTTGGGTGATGAGCTGGGGAGCTTCCAGCACTTCGGGTCTTATCGGGTTGACCTCCAAACCGTACTGGAGTGCTGCGCCCCAGATCAGACTGTGATTGTGCCTTTGCTAAGCCAGGTAAAGGCACCGCCCCTGGATGTGGAATCCGTCCTGTTTGGGCCACCCTTTCGGGACTTTTTGGTCCCAATACCTCCCCTCGCTGCCTCTGGGTATCCCTGGACTCTGACTGGTAACCTGATTGTGAATTTCCTGCTTGTGATTGTTCTTTTTGTGTCTGGAGACCAGTTTGTGGCCCACTGTGAAGACCAGTCTGGTTAGGTCCAGTAGGACCCATCTGTCTCTGGAAAGCTTGGGTTTGAGTCTGAGGCTGAGGCTGAATTTTCGTCTGTGTCTGTATTTGGGTTTGTAGCTGTGGTGTGGACTGAGCTGAGGGTTGGGTCTTGGGTATGGGGTCAGCTTTAGGTTGATGAGAAGGAGAATGTATCTGCTGCTGACTCTTGGAACGTGGTGTAGTCATATCCATTCCCAAAGCCCGCTGCATCTGGCAGTTTAAACAGAGCCACTCCTTGACCTGTTAAAGAAACACATATGTGTTAGTGCTTTACTCAGCAACAGATATACACTCAATTTAAATGCTTGGAATCACTTTTTTATTTCCAAATTTGGTTTTTGAAATACAAATAAATGAATATAAAGATACTTTAATTGACCAAGGACCCATTAAAGGCCAGTTTTACTAACAGCTTGTGCCAGTGCAAACCGTCTTTTGCCATTAAAATAGTACTGTCAGGATTTACTAAAGATGCGCAGTGACGAATTAGCGCTGAAAAGGCGTGGACACAGTTATTTTAGTGCCTGACCTTATTGAATATGCATTTGTAGGAGTTTCCCTTTCAGACACAAAATGTATGGGAGGAGAGTATTCAAATGGATCACGCAACGAGATTTACTAACGTTTGTGTTTGTCAAATTGCTGGTATTTGCAGCATAATTTAACACCCAAAAAAAGCATGTCTTGAACTATTTTGTGCTTGAAATGGCTGCAATTATTGTTGCTAGGAGCAGAGACTGCAGGGAACAGAGAGCGCATGGTAGAAGGGAGAGGATTTTTTCCACACGTATTCATTTATTTGGAATGCCAGAAGAACACATTATCTGAACATATCATTTGCAAAGCCATGTTATTTTTAATTTGCTTCAGGAAATAAAAGACGACTTGGAACCCTCAACCAGGAGTCACACAATACAAGGTCTATCAAAACTTCTTGCAACCCTTCATTTTTTGGCCTCCGGTTCTTTTCAGTGTACTTCTTTATTTCTTAATTCTTTATTTGCGACTATGCTAATTTGCGCTGTGCTTGGTATATTGCGTTGGGCGATATTTAAATGAGATGTTGTGTCTGTGTTCTTTAATTTGCACATTGTTAGTAAATCACCCGCAGAAATTTCCACACCCATCAGCGCTGTTTTGGAATTGCGCTTTCGCGCTAATTTGCCGTGTTTAGTAAAACTGGCCCTAAATGTCTAAGAATTACAGTGAATACATCATGTTACAATTTACTATTTCTATTTCAAATAAATACTGTATTTTTCACTACCTTCTCGCTGTCCAGACCTTTTGCATTATAGTTTAGTAGGATATTCAGGTGAAGTTTCATCTCATGCTTCCTGCGGCATCTCCCACAGGTATGATTGAGTTGTGGTGCACTTCTCACAGACTTATGATGATCAAACAGCGCAACACCTCAAACTTAGATTTATCCATCTATATCATTCACCATCTATAATTTAAGTTCTTTTGCACATTGTATTTCTTTAAGTTTTAAAATTAAAAGTACTGATCTACAAGGACTTCTTATTTGTGTTGCTCATCAATTCATTCTGTTGCAAAAGTGTAAAAATAGGTTATACAACATATGCTCTGCAACACCGATCACTGAATTTGTTGTTAATGCCTATTATCTGGATCGGTCAAAATCATAAATGAATCATTCATTGCTATTTATAAACCAGTACATTAAAAACAATCAGTTTAAAAGAATAAATTGCTCACAGATAAGACATTGCTACTGGAATCTGATGAACTCGTCCTCTTATTGTACAACTGGACTGTCCATTTTTCTCTCTTACTTGGTTAGATTGAATTCATTTCTTCTTTCAAGACAGTAGTACATGAAATAGCCTTCATCTCTAAAAGGACAATAGTGATTTCTGAAGAAAAACTTTCGCTAAACCTTAAGAAAACAACATTTGGCTCCATTGCTATTTTATACCTGCATCACTGAATGACAATGATTTGAATGAAAAACATAATAAAGGAGGATGCCACAGAAAACACACATGCTAAACTAAAGGATTACTAGAAGATCATCTTCATAAACTAAGACATAATAATAAAAATAAAAAAAAGAATGTAGTAGGAATCCCATTTATTCAAAATTCGTACCCCTGCAAGGTGTGGGTTGGGGTTGAAGCCACACTGGTTGCACACTGTAGTGTGGCACTGTGTACACTTGTTGAAGTTCGGTGACCCATCAGCATTTGTCAGCTCTGTAGTATTGCAAACTGGACAGAGCTTACTGCTAGGCATCGGTGCAATCTGGGGTACTGAGTATGGTGAAGTAGGTGCACTGGCTCTATCAGGAGACACAGATGGTGAGCGGCCTGTTCGACCACTGCTGCTGCTGAAGTCCACCTGGAGGTTGCATCTGGAGGCGTGTTGTCCAGGGCTTTGAGTGGGTCCCATGCCCCCTGATGAAGCTTGAATTTGAGACTGATGAGTAGAAGTCGTCTGGGAATGTCTAGGTCCATCATGGACTGGCTTTTTGTAAGGGTTTGTACTTGCTTGAGTGCCACCCATGCCAAAGTCACCGCCTGGTCCTCGATCACTGCTGGTTCCATAGCCTAGTTTTGGGCTTGATGGTGGGCCTCCCCCTCCAGCCAGCCTGAATAAAGCAAAAAGAGCAGGAGAGAATGAGAACATCTGATTATTTTTTTGCACAACCTTTACCTTTTTAACTAGCCTCCATGTAAGTATCATTTCAAGTGTGGGGCATGGCATTAAAAAGATCAGTTCAGTTATCAAGATACATTACACTTACACCGAATCATTTAACAGACACTTTTATCCAATCCAGTCTACAAATAAAGGACACCACAAGCAATTTATCATAGAGGTACCAACAATATTCACAGTACCACGATACCAAGTTTCAGGAAAAAGGCACTATTTCAAAAGCTAGAGCAGAATATAACTTCAGGATGATATTAAGGAGATTAAACATTTTTGGCCAGCATACTTTATCATTTCTTTTGCTATTAACACCAGACATCCCAAGAGAAAAAATAACAGTCATAAATATCAAAAAGAAGAAACTAAGTCAAATAGACAGATATAAAGAAATTGTAATATATATATAGAGAGAGAGAGAGAGAGAGTCAAATTATTACATTATAACCTAACAAACACAAACTCACACACATACACACACATACACTCACTCTTGCATATGTGGTTCATGGTGAATCTCCATAAGTGTAATGGTTTTTATACTATACAAACTATATTTTCAATCCCCTTACCCTAACACTACACCTAAACCTACCCCTTGCAGAAAACTACTGACAGTTTTTGTACTCTTGAGCTTTCTAAACAGAAATATGCACACAAATATTTACAGCGTAACGCAGACGTGTTGAAATTTTTGACGTGGGAGCATAACAGTAAGTGGAAACAAGGTGGAGCTGAAGGGTCAACAGGCCTAGATGGCAGTAGGATCCATGCACCAAGGGCAAGCTGAGGACCAGGAAGCCCGAGGCAAAGCCATTAAGCTTAATGGAGCCAGCAGAAGGGGAAAAGCCGAGGAGCTGGACAGAACCAGTGAGGACGAAGGAGCCTGGAGGAAACTGGTGGAGAAGAAGCCAAGAGTGCTTGGAGGCTTCCAGAAACAGCAGGGATGATGGAGCTTGCATGTTAAGCAGGACCAGCGCAGCCAAAAGTGCTTTGATGCTGGGAGGGACCAGCGAGCGGAGACTCCATACCAGGACTTTTAACTGAACAAGACTTTCCTGGACAACCAACAGACCACAATGGATCTAGCAGATCTTGTGTCAAGAACGTCAGGTACTTCACATCAGAGCTCTGTATTGAGGCTTGTATAATAAAGTGACATCACCGGTGGCATTCAAAGCCATGTTTGAGTGCAGTGCTCCGAGAAAGGCTTCCCATTTGGTGGGGCGCTTTGACTATCAGATGTGTCAAACCTCCCTCAAACTCAAGGGTTGCCAGTAGTAGATTTCATCGTGTCATTGATAAATTTTTAAAACCATTTCCATGTGTTTTCTGTACATATTTATCTATAGTTTTATTGGTGTATTTTATCCCTAAGTGAAATGCTTGCTCTGTGAAAAAAAGCTATATAATTACATGATGAGGCATTAAAGGGAAGGAAAGAGGAAAGGGAAGTGGTGTGTGGCCAGGTATGGTGACCCATACTCAGAATTTGTCCTCTGCATTTAACCCATCCAAGTGCATGCACACAGTAGTGAACATACACCCGGAGCAGTGGGCAGCCAATGCTGCGGCGCCCAGGGAGCAGTTGGGGGTTCGGTGCCTTGCTCAAGGGTCTCACCTCAGTCATGGTATTGAGGGTGGAGAGAGTGCTGGTTATTCACTCCTCCCACCTACAATCCCTGCCAGACCTGAGACTCAAACCCACAACCTTCAGGTTATAAGTCCAACTCGCTATCCATTAGGCTACGGCTGCCTCAGTGTTGGCGTTATATATTGGTTTGCATGTGTTGTTGTATACCTTATTTATATGTTTTATTTTATTTTGTTTTGCTGTTTTATTTTCTATATTTTCCCCTAGGTTCAAGGAAACAGCTATTAGATGATGCCTTGGTGTGGTGGTGAAGGATTCTCAGCCATTCGCCCTGGTCAAGGATGAAGGGCTTAGGGGGTTTGTCAACAAACTGGACCCTACATATGTTCTGCCTACCAGAGATGGTCTCTTATAATTGATATGTACACAAAATATATTTTTATATCTTTTTTACATTTTATATCTTTTATTCAACACACAGTCTCACTTGCTCAGGCTTTAAAAACAATGGTGGCAGAAAAGTTCAAAAAGGCCAAGAAGGAAGCCGAGGCCCAAGTCATAAAAGCTGTGACAGTCAGTCTGACAGCAGATATGTGGACCCCAATTATTATGGATGCATATCTTAGGTTTACATGCCACTTTTTAAATAAGGGGTCACTTAATACTATGCTTTTAGGATTGCTGAACCTTCCCCAATTCCACACCGCTGAAAATTTGCCAGCAGCAAAGATTGCTATCATAGAGGGATGGGGAAGTAGGCACAAAGTAACACGTCTAGTTACAAATGCTGCAGCCAATATGGTCCAATAGCCAAGTCAGGAAATTTGCTAAATAATATATTAAATTTCAGTTTGTTTCTCACCAAACCATATCGTATACCACCAGCACACTTGGAATATATGGCATGTGTCGCATGGGGCCTTTCTATGATATTTTTGCATCTTTTTTAAAAGCTCGATATTGATCACCATATACTATACGGGATATTTTTAAAAACATATTTTTCCGTTGTCCGAAAAAAAGAAGGGCATATGGCATTAGAACATCACAAGGGTAAGTAAACAATGACTTAATTTTCACTATCCATTTAATGCCACAATCAACACTTCTCATTTCATTTTCACTTTATTTGCGGCAGCTGTAATAGATTTTGTTTAATTGGACAGGGGTATTTTTGTCCAATTTGGTTACATTGTTTGCACCCAAACTTCTTTGGTGTGATACCATTCCAAATTTAGGGCCACTGGGGGGATGGGGTGGGGGCAAGCTTACTGACATGGGGCACTTCCCACCCCTGCTTACACCTGAGGAGTATTTTCAAATTGGGGAGTGCATCATTTGTAGTCCATGATTATCCTAACTTTGTCAACTCTTCTGGACCCATGTTTTAAAATGCTTGGTTTCCTCAGCCCATCTAAGGCCAATGAGACTCACATCTGATTGTGCATTCCTAATTAAGCAAGAAACACCTCAACCAGCAACACAGGCAGAGCCAGCTCAAGATGAGGGACCTTCAACATCAGGTACGTTTTTCATGCTGTACACTGTGCTGACATTTACCTATTACATTTAATACCCAATTTTGTCCATTTTAGGTAACTTGTGGCGTCATTGAGAAGCAACTGCCCAGCACACACACACATGCACACACACACACACACACACACACACACAAAGTAATACAGTTGATGCAATGGTGGAGGTTCAGTGGTACTTGGCAGTGTCAAATATTCCAAGAGGAGAGGACCCTCTAAAATACTGAGCAACACATAAAAGGCTTTAACCAAACCTTTATGTTCTTGCTCAAAGATTTTTATGTTGTCAAGCTTCATCTGTCCCATGTGAGCAGGCATTTTTCAAGTCTGGAGAGATTATATCAAAAAAGAGGAATTGATTCAGCCCGAAGATAGTGGAACAAATGGTCACACTTAATTTTAAGGTCCAATTCTCGCTATTAACAAACCATTAAATACAGCTTTTGCCTCAATAAACTCTTAATTTGCTGCTTATTAATAGTCAGTAAGGTAGTTGTTAAGTTTAGGCATTGGGTAGGATTAGGGATGTAGAATATGGTTATGCAATATGTGCTTTATTAGTACTAATAAACAGCCAATATGGTAATAATAGGCATGCTAATAAGCAAGTAGTTAATAGTGAGAATTGGTCCCTATCCTAAAGTGTTACTGAACAAATGTTGTTTTTAAACAAATATAATAAAGGTTTTCCTTCTCATGTTACACGAGCACTTTTAATCTGTCCAGTCCACCTCAATCACTTTCACCATCTTATACCCAGTCAAAACTTTTGTAAATCATTTGTTTCGAACCAGTGGTTTGGAGTGCATATCAAACTGCCAGAGTCACGTGATTTCAGTAAACAAGGCTTCATTACATCCCACCTTTTTGAAATGTTTAGAAATTCCAATGGTTTGCCAATGGTATGAATCAAGAGAGTTCACTGAGATTGCCCTACAGCGCTGATCCAATGAACCAGTGTCTGTGGATTTTTATCCAGTCTTGGATCAGTTTTATGAATTTGTAGACATTTTTAATGAGACACTTGTGTAATGAAAAGGAAGAACAGTAGTTAATAGACTCTTTTTGGCCTGTTTAGACAAGCCCTCCATAAAACAAAGAAAACAAGCCCTGCAAATTAATAAAAGAACACATATTATACAGACACTTTATATTTAATGATGTTTGATGATTTGTTAATTGCATTTAATATATTATACTTTCAACAAAACATTTGTAATGGGTTTGTAAAAGCTTTTATGTTTTTATGCATGCTTTGGCCTTAGTGTTTGTTGTATTTATGCCGTTCAGACAGTGAATCATTTTGTGACGCAATTGATTCAGTTGATTCAAAGCTTTGAAAGGTTTGTTTCTCCCAACACTAGTCTAAAGAACTCCATTTCCCCCTGTTCAACAAAAGCATTAATGCACTACAGGTAATGACAACTGTCTATGGTCTCACAGTGGTTTAAAAAAAATGCCTTCACCTCAAAAATCATTTTTTTTGTCTTGCATAACATTGGAAATTGAAAGTGCTCAACAGCAAATAAATTTCAGCTAATTACTTTTCGCAAAATGGAATGTGTACAAAGGATTGTGGGTGATTAAAGGAGGTGAAGGATACACCTGATGTATCCTTCAAAACAAAAACTGCCTACTAAGAATCCTTGAAATTGAGACATCCTTCTATGGAGTACGGTGATGTAGAAGCCTAGTTATGCAGCCTTACTAGGCTGCATCCTTCTGTTTGAGAAGCACCCTATATGTTAATGTATCAAGCCTGACAGATGTGGATCCATGAAGATAATCCAACATGGAAGAATGCAGGAGAAACACAACAGGCTCACATATTTGAAAAGACAAGCCGACAAATAAAGACAAAAATGCATAAGTGTATGTATATACACCCTGAACTAAATACTGTTAACTCATTGTTATCTTTAGTTCACATCCCAAAACCATTCAAGCTGGCGGTTATTAAGCCTCTTATTAAGAAACCACAACTAGATCCTTGTGAACTGGCAAATTACAGACCCATTTCAAATCTTCCATTTATGTCTAAAATTTTAGAAAAAGTTGTGTCTGCTCAATTGTGCTCCTTCTTGCAAAAAAATTATCTCTATGAAGAATTTCAGTCAGGTTTCAGGCCCCACCATAGCACAGAAACTGCACTTGTTAAAATTACAAATGACTTGCTTCTTGCGTCAGACCAAGGCTGCATCTCATTGCTAGTTTTACTTGATCTTAGTGCTGCGTTTGACACTATAGACCATGACATACTCATAGATCGATTACAAAACTATACGGGTATTCAAGGGCAGGCTTTAAGATGGTTTAAATCCTACCTGTCCGATTGCTACCACTTTGTTTATTTAAACGGGGAGTCATCTCAATTATCACCAGTAAAGTATGGAGTACCACAAGGATCTGTCCTAGGTCCTCTGCTATTTTCAATATACATGTTGCCCCTTGGTAATATTATTAGAAAATATGGGATTAGTTTCCATTGTTATGCTGATGATACTCAACTATATATCTCAACAAGACCAGATGAAACTTCTAAACTATCTAAGCTAACAGAATGTGTTAAAAATGTAAAAGATTGGATGATCAATAATTTTCTCCTATAAAATTCAGATAAGACAGAGATATTACTTATTGGACCAAAAAACAGTACACAGAATCTCTTGGATTACAATTTAGAACTAGACGGATGTACTGTTACTTCCTCTACAGCCAAAAATCTGGGTGTTATATTAGACAGCAACTTGTCTTTTGAAAATCGTATGTCCCATGTTACAAAAACAGCATTCTTCCATCTTAGAAACATTGCCAAGCTACGAAACATGTTACCTGTTTCTGATGCAGAAAAGCTAGTTCATGCATTCATGACCTCTAGACTGGACTATTGTAATGCACTGCTAGCTGGTTGTCCTGCATCTTCAATAAACAAGCTACAGATAGTCCAAAATGCAGCGGCTAGAGTCCTTACCAGGTCAAGAAAATATGATCATATTACCCCCATGTTACAATCTCTGCACTGGCTACCTATCAAGCTCCGTATCAGTTACAAAATATTATTACTTTATTATTATTATTACTTACCTTAATGGTTTAGCTCCTGCGTACCTAACTAGTCTTCTACCACGCTACAATCCAACCCGCTCCCTAAGGTCGCAAAACTCTGGACTCTTGGTAGTACCTAGGATAGCAAAGTCCACTAAAGGAGGTAGAGCTTTTTCACATTTGGCTCCCAAACTCTGGAATAGCCTTCCTGATAACGTTCGGGGTTCAGACACACTCTCTCTGTTTAAATCTAGATTAAAGACACATCTCTTTAGCCAAGCATTTTTCTAATGCATCTCATAATCTTGTACTGCAGTTATATCTGATCAAACGCACATTATTCTTTAGCTTAGGCTGAACAAATCATTTTTGCTTGGATGGAACAGCAGCTACGCTAATAATGTCTCTATTTGTTTCTCTGTTTCTGCCACGGGATTAACATCCCATGGTAACTAGGAATTGCACAAGCTTCAGTTTGGATCCAACCCTTAAATGATCTGAGATGACCAAACACCTGAGAAGAGATGATGCCAACCCCTCAGAGGACCTCAGATAATGCCAACCCTCAGACAACATACAGAATTACCAAATTTTGCCATATGTTAAATATATTAAGTTTCTACAATATATAAATATTGTAGAAACTTAATTTCCTGTAAAGCTGCTTTGCAACGATTTGTATCGTGAAAAGCACTATACAAATAAACTTGAATTGAATTGAAAAGATTCAGTAGCTGTTATAAATACTAAGAAAGAAATTAATAATAATAATGCTACATGGCAACTTAGATTGCTCTAAGTTACAGAATAAATACACTCTAAGGAAGAGGCATAAAGCTATCACTGGGGTACTTCCTTAGAGTGTATTTGAGAATATTTGCTGTGAAAGTACAGATTAAAAAAAAAAAAAAAAAAACTGTTTCACACTATCATTCTTCTGTGTACGGATGCAGGTTGACTACCTTATCTTAAGCTGGGCATACACTTTGAAATATCCCACTACACCATTACACCACTACCATCAGTCTGAACAACTGACGCATCAATGCTTTCACATTGTTTACGCCAAATTCTGACCCTATAATCTGAATGTTGCAGCAGAAATCAAGACTCATCAGTCCAGACAACCTTTTTCCCATCTTTCCTCGTCCAGGGGTGCATTTCCCAAAAGCACTATGGTTGTAAGTTCTGTCATTACCAATTCAGTTCAATGGAATTTACGACCATAGTTAGCATACTTCCACTGCTGTAGCTCTTCTGCTTCAAGGTTCACTGTGTGGTGCGTTCTGAGATGCTCTTCTGAAAATCTCAGTAACAAGTGGTTATTGGAGTTACTGTTGCCTTTCTATCAGCTCAAACCAGTCTGGCCATTCTCCTCTAACCTCCGGCATTAACAAGGCGTTTTCACCCACAGAACTGCTGCTCACTGGATATTTTCTCTTTTTTGGACAATTTTTTGTAAACCCTAGAGATGGTTGTGCATGAAAATCCCATTACATCAGCAGTTTCTCAAATATTCAGACCAGCCTGTCTGGCACCAACAACCATGTCACATTCAAAATCACTTAAATCCCCTTTCTTCCCCATTCTGATGCTCGGTTTGAACTTCAGCGGATCGTCTTGTCCATGTCTTTGAACATCCCCATGTTTTCAAATGATGCTGGAAAACAATTCATCATCATCATCGTGACGCGATCGGATCCCGGATGTCCTATAGCTTTAGCAAAGCATGCCACTCTATGAGGATTATTTCAAGATTTTACAAGATTTTCAAAGGTGGTCACTTTTCTTGCTATAGCTCCACCCCCTTTGCTTCTGACAGCCTAGGTAGCACTTTCTTATCCTAATTTTACAGTTTTTCAAGTTACAAAACACATACACAGCACTTAAATGATTCATCATCACAGCTGGGCTTTCTCGGATCAACCTAGGTATTACACACAATGTTAACAGACCCGGGACACAAAGTAATAATAATTATAATAATAATAATAATGTTTAATTTATATAGCGCTTTTCCAGAGCTCAAAGCGCTTACAAATCAAAACATAAATGCAGCAAAAACAAAAAAACAATACAGTAACAAACAACAGAGACAATCAAAGTATCAGAAAAACCTAGTCCAGAGTGAGAAATATATGACCAAGAGTCCATGCAGCAGGAGCAGTAGAGTCAAATACAGCAACCAACAGTCCCTCATGGAGCAGCACACCAAGCAGTCAGACTGCACCCAAAATGCCACAGAGTCCAAAGGAGTGTAAACTCCAAGACCCCAAGAGGCAATCGGGAACCCTCGACGACTCATCCACCACAGAGCCTGAAGGAGCGTAAAGCAGACCCCAAACGGCAAGCAGGAAAACCCGACAACGCAGTCCACCATGCCGCAAAACACTCCCGTCAGCGATGCAGGCACTCCGCCCGCAGCACCCTCACCACAAACACCGCCAGGTAGGCAGGCCGACGGGATCCGGTAGCTGGATGAAACACCATAACAAAGCATCATAGTGGGCACACCACTTCTGCGTACCAATGAGAATCAGAAAAATGAATTGTCCAGTTGAAGTCCGAGTCCATTTATAAGTGTCTAAACGTAAAATCATATTTAAACAAGACAAAACAGACAAACATCTCGGTCTGAAGCGGCAGCCAAACGCGCACAGCGTACTCACACCGGAAACACGTAACAAATTGGGACCCAATAGATTGGGACCCAACCCAGACACAGCTGACCATTTAAAATATGGACCTGAACCCGAATGGGTCGCAGGTCCTCGGTTTCGGGTAGACTCGTGAAGACCTCTATCTGGAGGGCCACAGTCTGCAGAGTTTACCGTGAACTTTAATTAAATGCATGTCTTTCAGATAATCAAGCTCTTCACGATTATTTGAAAATTACAGGTATGTTATTTTTTTGGAGCAGGGTTGGAACCAAACTCTGCAGAATTATGGCTCTACAACAGGTGAGTTTGGCACCCCTAGCCTATGGCTTTGATTAGATTTATTTACAACTTTTTTCCCTGTGAATTATTTAGAGTATGGTGATAGCAATGCCAAGATCATAGGTTTGATTCCCAGGGAAAGCAAGTACTGTAAAAAAAAATGTAAATGTGTACCTTGAATACCATGCAAGTCACTTTGAATAAATGTGTGTGCCAAATACGTAAATGTGCAGTAAATGCTTAGGCTGTTGGAGACACTGTAAAAAGAAATATATACAAATGAAATGGCAACTATACAATTCACTATGGCTATGTAAAAATAGTCATCTTAACAAGTATCATGCAGTTGTGTGGGGTGAGTAAGTGAGTAAGTTAAGTGTGGTCTGCTGTGATGTCACAATCATGTTGCAGTGTTATATTTGGAGCTGCTTGAAGTGTACACATGTGCTGTGTCTCCTTTCAAAGGTTGCGCTCTGCAGAGGTTGAAACTGTCAGCCGTATATGTCATTTAGAAAAGTAACCATTACATTGCAAAGTAAGAATGAAATTACAGTAATTACACTGCATGAGGAATAACAGTCAATTTTATAATGGTTACTTTTCTCAAATGAGACAATCTCAATGATGTATGCGGCCAACAAATGCAACCTCTGAAGGCCACAACCTTTCGAAGCGGAGTGCACTTCAAAATGGCAGGGAAGAGCTTAGGAAGCTTTGTGAGTGCACATTTAGAAGCAATGTGGAATGTACCTTGGTACTTCTTGAGTCACCCTTGAATATAAACAGTCTTTGCTGAGCAAACAGCTTCTAGCCAGCTAACGCAAGGCGGACCAGACACATAATGACAGACGCATCCTTAAAGGGGCATTCAGGAGTTCTTTAGCTTTAGTACTGATACCACAGTGGTATCAGCATGACTATCTCTGAGTTTTATGTAAATTACATTGATACTAGTGAGTTGATACACTGATACATTGGGGTGTACACAGTAATTAATCCCCTTTCCTGTCCAGCTCTTATGGTTCTTTTCTCAGTGGCATCGCTAGGTTTTCTGGGCTCCATGTACAGAACAGCCGTAAATGTGTTTCATTGTCTAATTTTCAGTTTTCACATCACCAAACAACCATACAATACAGACGTCAATGAGCATGAGGATTATTTCCAGTGTTTAGTAAAACAGCGAGTTGTGTCATCATGTTCATTATAGCGAAATACACTGAGGAGCAAGCTGCACTGAACATAATCATAAACAGTTTTTATCTAATGTGAATTTACACTATTAAGATGACTTCACAAGAACTCTTATCTCTTCTTAAATTAGCACCCAGCTACTGAATACACTTTTAAGATTTTAACTACGTTGTAGTTAAAGACACTTGATATAAATTGGGTCCTTTGACGTTAAGATGCAAAATTACTTACAGTCAACTGAATATGTAAAGGGGAACATCAAGATAAAGTGTAACCAACCTGCTACCTTCAAATTGGAATCTCATAGATGGCAAAATACCCTTTGAAGTAAACTTCGATTGGAATGCACCTATAATTTCTGACACTTTTTTCAGAGGCACTTCTTTATTTTTTACTGCATCTGAAAGCACAGTTTGTTTTTTAACATTCAGTCTTTTTCTTTTTTTTGTGAAAACTTCACCTCAAGAGTGTGGAGCTTGTTTTGACCAACAATAGCAGCATCAACTCATGTTTAACATTCATCTTTCTCTACTATTTACTTGCTCAATCTAATTTTGCAATTGAAAATGATCACAGGAGCACCTTATCAGCTTCATAGTCAGGCACACAATAACATGAATGCTTCTAACCTTATACACAAATTACATTTCACTCTGTGATTGTCTGCTTTTCATTGCCTTCCAATGCATGTGAACAAAAAAAGCACAGATGGGCTTCATACACCTAGCTTTAATCTTTCTTGTCTCTTTTTTTGCTTGCATTTAACTTATTTGTCCACAGTTTAAAGGCTGCAAGATCAATTTCAACATTATAGATAATAAAAACAAAGGCACACAATTTAAGGGTTAACAGGTCAGAGGAGTTCTGCAGGAATACACATGCAGTCCATATTAGCGCGTTATATATGATTTATTTTTCCTGTAATTGTAGGGGAAAATTAAGTTCTGTCATGACAGCTCTCTCAGAGATTGGCATGGAAATGGATATGGCAATGTTAATCTATTTGGCCTTGGTGGAACAGATCTGCTACGCTGCTGCTGCAGAGCGGTTACAGAGACTTCACAGACACATTCACAGACACTCTGCTGTGAACATGTAAAAAACATGCTGCTGCAGTACACATACTTGAATCACCCCTGTAGCAGATCTATACAGGTGGAGCTGGGGAAGGTGGAGGGTTTCTGCTAGCAACAAACAATGTCAAGTATTTGAATGCTGAGCAGCAAGGTCAATGGTCAATCAGCTGCACTATGTAGATAATGATGTGATTGCTATCAGACTGAGTTAAGGACCTGTTGGCCTGCGCTATCTAGAGTTTTTTGACAGAACGTTGTATTAAATGTATTTTATTTACTGGAGGAAAAAAAAAAGCACAAGTGCTCTTTCAACACTTGCAACAACCATCCCACAATAAAGTTAGCAATCAAAATTGACCTTATTTATTTTCTTACATTTTTACAGGATGGGAAGGACACATAGAGCCCAGGCCACTCTTTGTTACTCTCTTGTTCAGATCAGCTGAGATATACACAAAACCTTAAATCTCCTAAGCATTAAAATGACAACATAGCTGTGGTCTCTGTGAATACAATTAGAGACGATGGCAACTTCAGCTACATTAGCCATGCAACATACTGATAAGCACACTCACAAACTGAACTGCAAACATGCACAAAGTATAAAGTGCAATATATCTTCTGGATATGAAGTTACATCATGCACAGTTGATATAGATCTCTCCTTTATGAATAACTTTGATGCAAATTCTGCCTAGTACTGACCTTTGTTTACAAAGCAGTCTGTTGTAAAATGGTTGGCATAGCATCTAAGTATTTGCCTTTTTTTTTTTTCTCAGCATATTCCCTTCAAATGTAATTTCCACAAGTAAATGAACATTCTTATGCTCATTCTTACAGCCAACAACAGAACATTTTGACTGTTTACCAGTTATTCGTGTGTTTCCACTAGTTGTTCTAGTGAGCAGATAAACATAGCATGCTGTGTACAGCTCATTCAGGGGAGGATCTAGTGATGCATTCCATTTGTATTCAGAAGTCAGAAATTTCAAGTTTCCAGTAGGAACTTATAACTGGAACGCCCCCTCAGGTCAGGTTTCCAATTTGGAAACTCTGAATCATGAATTCAGAATCGAATATGGCTGTTCAGTGCATCAACAGAAGTCAAACAGTAGTAATATATTGTTTATTAGCATTTCTGTTTGTTGTCTTAAACTCAGTGGTGCACACAATACTATACAACCTCTATTTGTGTACAAGATACATTGGCCTTATCAAAAGCACTTTTTATGTGCTTTTATCGATTGGTATTGATATCAATGGTTGTGTCCATCTTGGTTTTTTAAAACTTGTGTATTGGAACACAGTCAAGTCGGTTGTGACATAATACCAACTCCAAAATCTGAGTTATGAGGCAAATAGAACACAGCGTTAGCTAATGGGGCAAATTCTGTAACCAGTCACAGCTGGAGCCTCTCCCAAAGTGACGTCACGTTGTGCTGCAGACACAAACAATTTTGCGTTTTTGCTGATAATAGGTCCTCTTTAATGTTACTGGTCTCATTGTGAACTGTTATATAAAAAGGAACTTGATCTACTGATGATGTTTCTTAAAACATCTAGTTGTTATGCTTTCAAATTATATCCCATGTGAATATATCTTATTTAAAAAAATAAATAAAGGGGTCAAAAATGCTTTTTTTAAAAATAATGTTTCCTGAGGTGCACTTATAATCTAAACAAGTATGTTGTTGTTGTTGTTTTTCATGAAAAATGGTCATCAGGGTTTCTGCAGGATTTTTAAGCTCAAATTTAAGACTTTTTAAGACCTTTTTTAAGACCTGCACAAATAAAATTAATACCATATGAGCGGGGTAGGGCAATGTCTATAGTACCATATTAAACTGTAAAATGACTGCAAAAAGCATGATTTACAATTCAGATACGAGTTTTCACAAAAACAAAAATGATAAACTTTACATTTCAGCCTTTAAACCGTTTCTAAGAAAATGGATAAGTCAAAAGTAATAATAATATATTGATATATATTATTGAATAATGATATATATTATATATTGAATAATATGTTGATTTTAACTATTATCAATAAATTATTATATAAATTAAATAACATGAATTAGGGGTGTGCGAATTTGGCAAAAAATGATATCTTGATATTTTCTGGGATTTTATCGATAACGATAATTAGAGGATATTTTCCTGAGTGTGTTATTGTGCTGGTATCTTAAAGATTACCGTGGACAGCTGATTCCTGAATTTTTTTGATATTCTTCATATTTTGTGTGGTCAGTTCACAGCAGTGATAGAAATGAGCCTTTTCCAACAAGTTTTATGGGCATTTTACCTTTAAGCCATTTTTTCTAAAAGTGTGCATCATCTTTTGAGTCAAATTCTTGCATTTGGGCTAATACCAAGCAAATTAAATCAGTATCAACAAAATGTATCTTTGCAATGCATCTGAAGAAGTGTTTAGATGTATTTACACACCGTTTAATGCAGCTCAGAGGGACAGAGAATGCTAACCTGCAGTTACACATGCATAAGTAAGGTTTTGATATTTGAAACATAAAACATTGAAAACTGATGTTTGAAATAATTTTAAAAAATGAAGATATTTTATATGTGAAATTAAAACGGCCAATAGGTGGCAGTAAGTCAGTGTTAATAAGGGAGTCATTGCGATTGAACCGAATCATTTAAACGGTTGATTCATTCAGGAACGAAACACCGTCATGTTGCTCAGAGACGCAAAACAGGCTGTGGCTGTGTTTGGAATTATTTTGTTTGAGAAATAGAGCAAACGCAGGAAATATTGTCTCTAAAACAAGTCTCTTAATATTATCTTCTTGTTTATTGAACTGTTGCATAAAATCAATATCACATTTGTAATCATGCTGATTTTTGGAGAAAAGAATAGCACTCTTCGTGTGATATTAACTATATGAAATGATTAACCGTAAATATCAGGCTATACATTTTCTGCCCCCATATCTTAAACTATGTGATCATTCTAAATGTATTTTAATAGACTGAATCGTGCAGTGAAACTCGTACGCGCACTAGTTTAATCTATGTTAACGTTAACTGATTTATTCTCTGCCAGCAGGTGTCGCGTTTGGCTGAAATATAACGGTTTTCCCGGTAAAGACAGAACACAAAGCAGCGCAGCACCGGACTCTGAACGTGCAGCGCTCATGTTTATTTAATGAAATCATAGCCTTTTGAAGTTTAATCGTCACATTCAGCCTTATCGCAATTCTGGACTTTCCGCCTCCAAATTTAAGACCTCTTGAAATCGTAATTAAGACTTTCTTGTACAATTTAAGACTTTTTAAGGCCTTAAATTTGATACAACTAAATTTAAGACTTTTTAAGACTTCTTAAGACCCCGCGGAAATGGTCATTTTCTACCCTGAATTTAGCCTCTGATTTAAACGCCCTATTGGAAGGGGTGTGTCTGCTGTGAGACTTCAGTGTCAAAGCCCACTGCACTGCTATGATTGGCTAATATCTTTGCATATGAAATGAGCATTACATATTATTATAGCAGCCACCAAGTTGAGCTAATCATGAAAAGTGTTGATTCATTTATTATTAAGCATAATTTATAAACAATTATTAGGCATAATTGTTTGTGATATTTGCCCATCTGGTTATTTATCCTGAAAACTTTTCATCTTAATTCGGCATTTGCATGATCTTGCATTGGTAACATCATGTCTCCACAAGCTTTCATGGTTGCGGTTGCCAGATATCAAGAGTTTAAATCCCCCAGTCAGAGCAAAAATTCTAAGTTTTGCTATCTGCATATTTCTGAAGATATTACATGTCCACCCCCAACCACATCAGTGATCCATTAAACTTTTCTTTTTTTTTTTTTTTTTGACTGACAAGAATTCATGTGTTTATTGTGTTTTTATGGAATTGTGACTTTGGTGTGAAAAATGACTGCTGCATGATAATGATCACTTCCTGAGGATGGCCACGTGTTTTAAGCATGTATCTGCAGTGAAAGAAGCTTGTTTGAGCAATATGTTGAACATCATCAACATCATCAGCTTTGTCCACAGATGCCATCCAGGTCAAAGGCTTACCTCAGTTCAACTTGATGGATGTTTCTTCAGATTAGTGTCACTGAATTCAGTTACAGCCAAAAATCCCAGGGGTTGTTAGGTGGGAAGCCAGCTGATAGCTCCAGAGGGACGTAAACAGAATTTCCTTGGTAGGGAGTGAGATCAAACGTCATTGATGAATATGCAATAGTCTTTGTTTACAGAGCCTTTGGCTGATATACTGTAATCAATTTCTGTCTCTGCCAAAAGTCTGTCTGGCTGAGCTCCTGAGTAAGGATGTTATTGTCCAGCCACAATTCAGTTAGAATTAAAATGCAGCAGGGCTTTAGAAAGCTGTGCCTTCTATTGTTCAAGAAACATAGAGTACATTAGATGAAAATATTCACAGTTTACTTGTTCTCTAGCTTGTCTACTACTCTAGCCTACTGTTAAAACTTGGAATTGTGTACTGTTAAATGGCTTGTGATGTTCCTGATTTCTAAGATGCTTTGGATAAAAGCATCTGCTAAATGACTAAATGTAAATGTCTTCTGGGTCCAGCCATTAGCCTTGCCCAAACGCCAGCCCGCTTATTACGCTTCGCTCTCCTTTCACGCAGCTTGAGCTGCCACCTCTGACACATGCACTCACTGAGACTCCAGTCTCCAGTATCTAGAGAACACCATCATTTTGTAGTTTCTCAAATCTAAGATAAGTCTGTTCTCATGGATGTTGCAAAGCTGCATGGTGGGTGTTGATTAGGTAACTTAACTGGGTTTATGGAAACAGGAAAAAAATAAAATGCACATATAAAATGGAGTCTGCTGTCTATGCGTAGACTCCAGCCTAATTATTTGACAGAATAACAGATTATTTTATCCAACACTCATAGTATAGTAAGCTATACATTAGGGCTGGGCAAAAAAATAGATTTTTCGATTAATAGTTTTTTTAAATGACGTTGAGTCGATATCTATTCTCAAAAGCCACGAATCGATCTTTCCGGTATTTATTTCAGCAAATATTTAACACAAGATCTGATTAATGTGAATCTTAACATTAGTCTTCTCCACTAGTCACCCTCTTATTTACCTTGCGTGCTGTTTCAACAGAAAGCTTGTCATTCATTCAGTGTTTATCATGGCAGAGATGCTGTTGACAAGAACCAGGAACAAAGCAATATGTGTGATATGCAATGCTCAGGTGAAATGCTATAGTAATACTACAAATCTGCGGAAGCATTTGACATCACACGTAAAGGTGCCATGATTTCCTCAATGAATGAATGGCGGATGGCGCAACGCACTCTTTTGCTCACTACACACATACTAAAGCGCTGGCGACGCTGCTACAATAATGCTACTACTTCTACTACTTCTTTTTAATTTTAACAGTAAACATCTGTTGTGCAGCACTTTGTTTGCCAAAAAATAAAAGGGTTTAATTTTCATTTAATTAGGATAAATTAATGTTTTATGCCTTCATCTGATTACCAGAAAAAAGAATGGGTTTAAAATACAGGCCTGTGGCTCTTAATTTCTTTTTATTAATTCACCATTTGTAAACTGATGTTTACTGTTCATTTTTTTAGAAATATGAATAGCATTTGTATTAAAACTATATTCACTGAATGTAATCAAAAAATCGAGAATTGAATCAAAATCGAATCGAATCGGGACATCTGAATCGATACCCAGCCCTACTACATCAAGCAATATTAAGAGTGAACTGAGAGACCGGTCTCAAACAGCATTTTGCATGCTATTTATACACAGAAACTGACTTTGGTGTGCATATAATACTCAGTTTTTGCATGCATATGATACACATTTTGTTTGCGATACACATTTTGGCGTACCTACTATAATACGCATCAACCCCACAGCCCTAATCCTACCCATTGCATGCATATCATATGCACACCAAAGTCAATTTCTGCGTATACGCCAAATATAAACAGAAAATCATGCCATTGAAATGCACTTTCATGAGATCGGGTTAGAACTGAAGGTATTAAGGCCAATTTACACCAGTGGATTGCAGTTCCTGGTCCTGGGGAGTCACTGCTTTGCACATTTTGTGTCTTAGTTCATGATTCAGATCATCAGTTCATTAGAAGAAAGCTCTATTAACTGAACTGAGTGTGTCCGATAAGAGAGGCGTACAGAATGTGCAGAGCGGTGGCCCCCAGGATTGGAAATCACTGTTTTACACGGTACGTGCATTTGTGCTGCTTGCCAAGCTTGTTCATGAGAATCATGCCGATTTATCTCGCATGACTGCTAGAGGCGCCCACCGCAAGAGTCTACGAGGTCTGTCCGGAAAGTATCCAGCCATGTAATACAAAAAATAGAGACGTTTATTGAAGAAGATACAAAATACAGAAGCATTGTACATAAGACAATGACGCCTCAGTCCCCTTCAAAGTAAGCACCTTGGGACCTCATACAGTTCTGCCAGCATCTCTTCCACTGTACAAAACACATTGTTTGAATCAGAAATGGTCTGAAATCTCTTCCCTTTCAAATGTGATTTTAATTTTGGGAAAAGTCAGAAGTCACCAAAAAGCTCTGCACACAACATGATGCATTGTCGTGATGAAGCTGCCCATAGCTGTGGCCATTTTCATCGTATTGCATCTCTTATCTCGTTTTTTTTTTTTTTTTTTTCATATTACATGGCTGGATACTTTCCAGACAGCCCTTGAATAATTTTTCAGCCTCAGAATGTCATTGACCAATCAGAGATGACTTTATTCACTACCGATCAAATGATATTTCTATTTTATGTGGTTATTATAATACAACATGGACTATGCGCTGTCCTGTGACGTGAATTTACTTCAGCTATGCTCTGATTAACAGAATAACAGAGTGTAAAGATTATAAAATCACAATAAAAGCAAACTGCTCACAAACCTTAAATACATGTCAATATGGCAGAAGTTAGCATTTGATATTTATTACACAAATAGCAACAGATCCTCAAAGGTGCCGAAAGGGAGCTATGGTTTTGAGGGTGGTGATAAAATGAGCTTCATATGTTGTGGTCTATATGCCAGTCCATCTGATTCGTAAGATTTCATAAGATTATATGTCTATAAAATAATTGTTAGACTTTTTATTTTAAATTTTCTTCAAAAAAGCTGAAATGCAATGGGAATAAGAAGAAGAATGGGATTTGTGCCTTTAATCGGTTGATCGCAACAAAAACCAAATCAGGCGTTTTTACTCTCCATACCACCGGGCAATGGTGGGCAGCATTAGTGTAATTATCCTCTGCCAACAAGGTGAGCTATTTGCACTTAGTGTAGATAGACACTCAAATACAATCTTTATACAGTAAATGCCTCAGATGCAGGATGCTTTTACTCGCTAGCAAAAGCAGACCACAATGTTTGTTCCCATGGCAACTGCTTGCATTTCCGCACTCCAAACCGAGTCTCGAAAAGCATCTGTACACAGCATGTACTATGCAAAAGCCTTTTAAACACAGCCTTAAACATTATAGGTTGCACTGAAAGGATCACACACATATACATTACAGTGTTACTGCATGACATTCTGATGAGCCTGCTGTAGCTAACCTACTGGACTTAGGCTACTTTATGACATTTGATTAAATCCCATTTATTCAGGAAAAATTAGCCTGTTTTACAAATCAAAAATTTGAATTAAATGAAGTTGAGTAGTGTTCGACTAGCCACACTTCTCAGTCGTAATTGCGTAAGAAAAGTCTGGTTCTTGTTAAGTCAGTTTTGTTTTGTTTTATTCCATTGCAAGCTTTGTCAGTATCTCATACTCGACTATTTTCAGGGCTGATGAGATATATTCAAATCCCCTCCAAACCTTTGCCAATGCCTGTCCACTATGCTGAATTTCACTGTCAGTTGCTGTATCCAAAATCAGCCCACTATTTCCTGCATTCATCCACTTAAAAAAGTAAATGAAAGGGAATGAGCGAATTTAGACACTGAATGTGCTGGAAGGGGTGCCACTTTTGCATGTTTTATGCTTGCTGTTTATTAATAAAATAAAGAGACTGACAGTATAGGTGCGTTTCCATTACAGATTTGCGCAAAACTTTTACCATTTTTTTAAAATGTTAAAAAAAAAAACTATTGCAAAATGGCAGCGTTTCCATTAACCAATGTTATGTGACTAAAATGTCTTTTTTTCCTCTCGTGATAAGCCATGGCAACAGATGTTTGTAGTTTACCTATATCGCAGCCATGCAACAGCCTCTTTTTTTTAATCGAAGGAGACGTATGCGTGTATCTTTAGCAAAGCAGTGCGGAGAACAGCTTCTGGGATACATCTGAAATGTGCTGTAACAGGGTTGGTATGAACACCAAGTATTGACTAGAGTGTGCAGTGTAAATAAGGGGTTATTCAAGAATTAATGGCAAGGAAAGCCCCTTATACTTGAGAGCAGCCACATATGAGATTCTTGGTGTTTCTTGGAGGTTATAATACATTAAAGAATGATCATGTGATTTTTACGCACGCCAGGTGACCTGTAAAGGTGAAAAAAACTGTTTCCATTGCAGTTTTGCGATATATTCCTTTTTCTGGAAAAACCACCTCATGCTAGCGTAAAAAACATTTTTGCGATATATGTGACTTTTTGCGAAATTGACATGTTTCCATTAGGCGTATTTTCAATTCGCAATTTCAGTTTGCGTAATTTGAAGGGTAATGGTTGTATTTGCAGTGCTTATCTGGTAAGCTCTGAGAGGAACAAAATGAGCTGTATTGAAATCTGTCATGGAAAATAGCTTGCACAAACTGTAATGAATGAATTCATTAATAAATTAAGGAGGAATTTACACAATTGCGATTCAGCTGTGGATGCCATCTTCTGGCCACAACCACACACTGCATTCTAGGCATTCTCCAGTGTACATCGGTTGTACACTCAGCATTGCGGTGCATTATGGGAATGAATAAGTGCATTCAGTAGAGACAAGCTATGGTTTCAGACACCACTACAAAATGTCTGTCCCTTCAAACAGCCTAGTTCACTAACGGTACGATAGCGAATTTGACACAGCCAGTGTACCTTCTACAGTGTTCCCTGGATCTCCACCAATCATCATCAGACCATTCTGGCTATAATACATCTGAAACTTTATTTGCAAATTTGATAGCAAGACAACAGCAAGGATCTGAGCCTGTATCTCTGCAACCCACTCGTCTATTGACATGAAACTTCATATGTGCCACTGACAACACCATATTAATTTGGTGACAGCATTTATCAAATGTTACAAGCAACTGTATTGCATTATAAATAAATGGTTTATAATAACGTAATTAAAATTGAATTCAAGTTTAAAGTATTATTTATTTATTTATTTACCCGTTTCTGCTTACATGCATATGCTTCATAATTCATAATTACAATACAAATACAGTTTACAAAAGATTGCATTACAGTTTCACATAAATGAAGCGTTTGAACCAGGGGTGTTGCTAGACCTAAAGCTCTACTGGGGCACATTTCTTTTTCTATCACTTTTTTCTTGAAAGTCTGCTGTGTGCAACACAATGCACTGTACAAACTTCTGTTGCTTAAACCACTATTCCTACAGTGCAACAATACTGAGGAAGGTAAACATGTATGTATTTAAAAATATTTAAGTATCTTTAACATACTTAATGGCATACACTGTATGGAAATAATAAAAGCAGAGAGAATTTTTTTTCTTGCACATCTGCATTCTTCTACATTACACAAATAGTGGCAATTATCTGCACCTTAGTATTGTAGAACATTATAAAACAGTATGCAATAATAACATTGAGTGTAAATTATAATTTTAATTCAAATTATTAAATGGGACAATATAAGCCCTCCCTACACCTACCCGATGTGATATGAGATTTGAAAATGGAGGAGAAAAAAAAAAAAGTTCGGTAAAGGGCGGAATCGAACCCGGGTCGATCGCATCAAAAATGACTTCGGCTCGCGTTTTACTATCTTCGCCACTGGACGTGTGAATGAACGTTCGTCTTTTTGTAGTAACATTACATTGATGGGCGGAGTTAGTGTAAATAGCTTATGCTGACAATTGCGGCCTATTTGCACTTACTAGTGAACTGATGTTCAGCTGTTCTTTTTAATAGTCAACTTATTTTCGAGTCATCGTCATAAAAGCCCTGTAAACACTGTCACAGACACGAAGACACATCTTTCATTTCATCAAGTTGAATGCTCACTAACTGACACGGTCATCACGTTTTCAGGCCATTTCAAGTTTTATTTTGACGTGACACATAGCAGTGATATATCTAAGCGGGTGAGTTGTTTACTTAATATTTAGTCAATAACGCCATCATTTTCTTCATTCAGGCCGATAGCTCGCACGAAAACAAGAGGCGGGATTTATCGCATGAACCAATCACATTCAATCATAACCGACCATATCCAATCATATCGCGATGGAGGCATTTCTGCGCAAAAGGACGGCACGAGTTTGTGTTTACGGTTAAAGTGCGCAGCTGCGTCGCTTATACAAGCGTGAATTAGTTGCATATAGACCAGTTTTTTTGCCGTGATTAGCATTGTAAATGAATACACTGACAAAAAAAGTAAACTGTTAAAACTTAAACTTGAGATTTATACTGGGGCACAGTAGATTTGTAAAAGGAGTCTAGCGACGCCTCTGGTTTGAACTAGTTTCGTGGGCCATCTTTGAAGCCGAATGGCGACAAAACTGGAGCGACCAGAATTAATCAAGCAGGCGCGGTGTTTGTGCGTTTTTTTTGTTTGTTTTTTGTTTTTTGTTGTTGTTGTTGTTGTTGTTTTTGGTTTGTTTTGTTTTGTGCAAAGGAAAATCAACACTCCTCCACGCCATCCTCGACGGAATAAAAACACAGATGTGCTGTGGTAGTGAATGATGGCTGGATCTGAAAACACAAATATCCCATCCTATTCTTAGCATCTTACGCCAGAGATCAGATATAGCCTCGGATGTAAATATGAGTCACTCCTCCGTCGAGCTGCTGATGAATGGATGAATGAGCTGCTGTGCGTGTATTGCAGTGCTATCAATTCTTCATGTAAAAACACTTACAGTTGTAGCTACTCTTACCTCCATCACATACCGACAGCCATTTGCAGAAAACAAGCAATATTCGCTATCCTAGAGAAATCGACTCATGAACAGATACGCTTCAGCAGCCAACAGTAACGAATTTAAGAATCTTAAGAAATGAAATCATGTGTTTGAAGACATTTCAGAGATGATATACGGCTTCTATAGCATGCATGCCAAATCTCATCACAGATAATTTCACGAACAACCACCATCAAATGTGAAGCTGTGCTTGTAATTCTTGGTGGGGAAAATATTCAAACGCGTGACAGTAAATGCATGTGAGCACGATTCTCATTCACACGATCATATACAATTCTCTCTCTCTCTCTCTCTCGCTCTCCCTCTCAGCATCCTTTTAGGTCCTCAGTTTGTCATCTTGAGGCTCAGGTGTGTCGATCTCTCTGATCTGACGACGTCAGCACATCAGAAACCCTGTCTTTAAATCACCACCGCGGTGAACACTTATGTTCGCGTAGCCTAGAAACAAGCATCGCAGCATCAGCATCCTCCGTTCCGCTCACAGTCAGTCACACGGCTCCTCGCTGTCAAATCGTAGATCTTATTCGAGGAGGAACACAAACGCAAACGTGCAAACGAGATGCCACTATAGCATATGTTATAAAATAATCTGGCATAAAAGCGACCCTGGGTCTTACCTATTCATCCCCGCCCTGGGTTCGAGGGATGCTCCAGCGCCGGCCGCTGCGCCATTGACGGGCTTCATGAGCTGTCCAGAGTTCGGCGGTGCTGAAACCGACATCCCCACCATAGTGGCCCCTTCACCGCCCTCCAGGCTCGCCTCGTTACCCATGCTTGGATCTAGCGAGCAGGCCGATGGTGTTTTATAATTACAATAACCTCAGTGCACGCAATTATATAAAGATCCGCTCAGCGCCGATCTTCCTCCGCCATCATCACTCTCGCTCTCCTGCGCATCCAGTGCGCTCGAGCTCGGGTGGGAGGGGACTCAGATTCAGCACTACAGGACGCGCACATACACGCCTCTAATGTATTTATTTATATACGCGCAACATCTACTTCCAGCTCTCGCTTGTGGTGACATGAGATAAATGTTATAAAGAGAGATTCGCGCTCGTATTGTGTTACGGAGTCACATTGGTCGTGTTCTGCTTGAAAACTAGAGCAGAAAATCTCACATCTCCTATTAAGCTATTACCGCTGGCAGTCCACCCAGAAACCTTTTAGTCTTCCTTCTTTAGAGCAGTCATTGTGGTTTACTGCGGTCTTATGAACTCTTGAGGAGATACAGTAATGGCTCACAGGAGGATTTTTTTTTTCTTCTCGGTATAAAGCATCAGCTTTCAAAGCCTGTTTCCATGTGAAGAGTGGGAACCGACTGAATCCCAGGATGCTTTTAGCACCGTGTTGGTGTTGACTGGCACAGCACTTTGCGTCTAGCCGAGCGCAATAACTCATTCTGTTCACCATTCATATCACAAACGCGCTTTAGAGTCTAAGTGCAGCACATAGAAAGATTGCAGATTAGAGTTAATATGATATAATGCAATATAGAGGTTGAGATTTGAAACAATTGCTCTACAATGGCCTCATAGATTGTTAGTGTTTATCCTTAATTGTCCACCAGAGGACATCCCATCCAAATATAGAATGAATGAATATAATTTAATTAAAATTTTCAATTTAGTTAAAAATTAAAAATGTTATCCATCAGGTAAACATTGAAAAGGTTTGTTAGTACAGTTAGTAAGAGATTTCGCTCAGGAATGTTATAGACTGATTGAATGTCTTATAATAATATCTGTCAGTTTTGCACAAAGTGAAGCCTGATTTTGTAAAGCAAGTGGGAATGTTCTTATCTCACTCAGGTAACTCTGGTTTAAAGGAGTAATTTATAATTCAGCTCTAGTTAACTTAAGCGTGACAACCTACATCTAACCACCATGCTACTGCGATCGTCTTGTTGGCACCATGCTTTGCTTAAGATCTTGTTCTTTGGTTTTGCTTGCTCCAAGGTCTTTATCTTGATTCATTTATTTTTGATTTTGGGGTGAAATATGACCTGGTCATTATTTCGAGTTCAGTCATATCAGTGGTAGCTCATTAGCCACAGCCTACACAAGATTTTGAGGTGGAAAATAAAAGAAGGACAATTCAATGTTAATTTAGTTCATGTCTCAGAATGTGTATTTTTTTGTTTGTAATTTCATTATTGTATCACCGTTAAATATTACTCAAGTAGGAACCACTGCTGTACTTTCTTGTGAACCTATTGAATCTGCTGATGTAAAAAGATGAGTCTGAAGAGAGAGAAAAAAGCAGGCAAAATCTATAGCCACACACACAAAAAGATGTGGTTCTTCAGCGGTTCTTTGGGGTGATTGACTGCCATTCAAGGAACCCGTTAAGCCCCTGTAAAGTTCTTTAAAGGTTCTCTAACTAGTTTAGTTTGGGAAAGGATTAAAAAATGACATTAAAATACAGTGTATTTTCTGAAGATAATGTGGTTCTCAGCCTTTTTGCCCCCAAGGCCCTCCATAAGGAAATATTCCAGGGTCCCCACACGAGACTTCAGAAAAGCATAAAAGTGATTCAAAACAGCTTTTGCCATTGTAGTAAATTCCAGAAAAACATATGAGAGTGGAATAAAAGATCTAATATCTAAGGAAGAGAATGGGGTTCATGTTATGGTTCAATATAGCACCATTTGACTCTATAACACTTTTAAATATACTGTAGGTGCTGTATAGCACTTAAAATGGTTCCCCTGTTTACAAGCCAGTAGACCACTTTTAGTGCTACCAGACCACTACAATTTAGCATGCCTCCTCTATTTAAAGCGCACCAGCCGCCATGACATCCTGTTACCTTTTTTAGCATCAAACAGAGAGTGAGCACATACTTGAAACCCAAAGGTAATAAAAAAAGTCATACACACACAAGATTGTAAATAAAACATATGACAAAATATACAATTTGTAAATGTGCACTGGCTAAACAGAAGATGCTTATAATGGTAAGATATGAATCACTGACATTTCTAGGTCAACGTTGCTCACAGAATTAGGTCACAGTTAAGGAAGAATTCTTTCCTCTTTAATACAGGAGTTCTTTCAAACACCAGTCTACTCTAGCCATCCAGCATGTATTGCAGATACATAAAGTGGTTAGTTACTTACAGAATTTCTTTAATTGGATGTTTTCATCTCAATGTCAAACTCAGCTTCATACATGCAAATGCTAAAAGTTCAGTTCAGAATTAATCATTTTTAAGAATGATTTACTATTTTATATATAAAAAAAATTAAATTATTTTTTTTTACCATTTTATATATATATATATATAGTGCTGGTAACCCTCTTTAATTTTTAATTTTTATTTTTATTTTATTTGTTTCATTAAATGAGCTCCTGTATTCTGGTTTTAAATTCGGTTTTCTCAGAAAGAAAGACCTTACTTTTCAATGTGAAAGATGGGATGTTATTTGTTGGCAAAATGAAGGAGATGAGGACACCAGTGTTTTTTGGTTGTTTTAATATATTTTGTCAAAATTTTAAAATGAACTATATAACTGTCAGCTGCTACTGTCAGACAGTCTATTTAAGAACTCATCTGTCTAAACTAGTTTTGTGGAGTAACCGCTTATAAGGAAAACTGGGTTTGTTTTGGCTAAAACATCCCCCTTTGCAGAACAGTGAATGCTGGAAAAACACAGTTGAATATAAGATGCAAGATATTTAACTGATGAGTAGTCAATACAATATATAACCTATGATTTTACCCCAAAATTCAACGCGTTCCAGTTGTGTCTGCAAATTGCAGCAATCCATTTGCTTCTATTTTCTGTAGCTTTCGGCAAAAGATAGCTCCGTTTTCTTGTATCTATTTGCGCAGTCAATCACACAATAGATCTAATCAATGTAAATGTCATTCTTATGTGAAAATGCCTTTTGCTTGGCTAATCACAGGTTTGAGTAAAGCAGCAGAGGATTGCAATGCACTTGATTGGACCAACCGTGTCTTGTGTGAATGGAGCAACATCGACCATGTACCTACTCCATATGCAAGTAGGGCATGTAACTCAATAAGGGGCCTCCTAACGGAGTACAGGGCTCACAGAGCACTGGGTCAAAATCTCAGCTGTTTTTGTGTGATTCTATTTGATGGAATAAGTGGAATAAAATTCAAGATGCTAAAGGGGAGCTTCTCACCAAAAGACATGTTGTTAAAATAAGCTGCTGTCAACGAAGTGTTGATGGTACACAGACAGAAAAGAGGTAGAGCAGAGGCCCATCGTGAACCCACCTGAAGGGGCCCTGGCCTCAGCATGAGGTATTATGTAAGGCAGCTCTGCTTCTATTTCCTGGTTTGTGAGAGCATCACTCAGTGGAGCCAATGAGAGCGCACAAATGCGGATCACACACACCCACAGCAGACGCGCTCAAGGACACACACTAGATGGAAAGCAACAGTCAGTGAACGCGGTTCAGATGGGAAGCTCAACAGAGAAGTCTATCCGGCTCGAGAGCTCTGGCGGCAGTTCAGGTGCAGCTGTCCAGTGGACAAACTGTATAAAAGACAAAAAGAAGAGGAGGGAAATAGAAAAATGTAGATCTTTACCCAGCGGTCTGCCATGTTATTGCTAAATGAGTCAACAGGTATGTGACACAAACAAATCCTCAGCGCAACAAAGACCCTTCAAATGCAATTAAACTAACCTTCTGAACAGAGAAATACGCAAGAGAAACAAACTAGATATTACAGACATGACGGGAAATTCTAGTTAAATATGTTGTGTTGTTTATTTTGAGCGTAGAGGTGTTGTGTAACTCGATCTGAAAGGGTCTTTGATGGTTCTCCCCATTGTTGTGAATGCAAAATAACACCTGTTCTGCTGAGAAGTTTCTCTTTAGCATCTTGAATTTTATTCCACTTTTTCCATGGAATAGAATCACACATCTCTGTGCTTTGAAGGTGTTACTTGAGTCACTATCTACCATTATAAAATCAAAGTAGTGACTTCAAAGTCAGTTTGAAAGGAGTGTTTCAAAGAGTTTTGCTGTTGAAATATTTTTTGACATTTTTCTGATGCAGATAGAGCTGGTTACACAATCGTATGGAAGCGATACAAGAGCATTTGGGCTGCTTTAATCTGATGTTTGTGACCCAGTGGCCTAGTAAACTTTGTTTGTCCCACAGTAACTGAACTCGTGATACACAGATGTAGAGGGAATCCACACAGGCGGAGAAGAAGTAACCAAAAAGACTGAAAGTTCAAAAGTTAAGAAACTTTGATTCACCTTTTCAATAAAAACTAGAAATAAATCTAAAACAAATGTTCTCAGTTGCCATGCCTGTGTGATGGGGAGAGTGTAAAAGGCACTGTTATAATCTGTGTTCACAAAATACATAGGGGTCCAGTAATTATTTTAGAGCAATAACAGCTAATCTGTAATCTAGTCAATCGAGTGATTATTTGCACTCTGGGGTTAACTCTCAGAATTTTGCACCTTGAGCAAAGAAGGTGTTATGCAATTAACATAGAAAACGGTTGTGATATCAAAAAATATGACTGATTATGCATAATGGTGATTGATGTACTCTGGAATATATAAGAGATTTTGAAGAATGTTGCTAACCAAAGAGTTGCTAGTAACCATTGACTTCCATAGTATAGGGGGAAAAATACTGTGGAAGTCAATGGCTACCAGTAACTGTTCTTCTTATTTTGTGTTAAACAAGGGAATTTTTCATTCCTGTAAGATTTGGCTGGTTAAGATAGTTCAAGCTGAGATTTTTGTTGCATTTATTGGCAAACTACTGCACACGACACCAACAGCACCTGTGCGTGACAGCAGTTATACAGCAGATACTGTGTCATCGGTTTAAATGTGCATATATTCAAGTGAAAATAGTTCATATACATAACTTCCGGATATTGAATTCATAAAAATCTCTTTTAAGGAAAGTCAGTTTACTTGACAGCCTTATTCGCAACTCCTCCAGGCAGCTATTTCATGCATGCATGACCAAGCTCTATCTACTTTAACTGGGAAATACTGAAATTGGGGAAATGCTTGACAAACTCACAATTAAATATCATTCTTCAAATTGGCATTAAAGAGGTGTTAAAATATATCATCGATGTTGCTTCTTGTGCTCAAATGGTGTATTAGAAAAAAAAATCAGACCAGTACTGTGCATGTGTGGTCCTAAGTGCAAAGCTCACGTTTCTATAAAGACAAGAGCTTGAAAAAGCAGCAGCTGTGATGCCACAACAACTGGTGGTTTGCTGTTTTGGCAAGAGGTATTCTGCAATATTTTTTTGGACATCCACAAGTAACGAAATCCAGAGATTCATTTACTTTACCCTGCACAAAGAATGATTACTAAATCTATAAATAAATAAATAAATAAATAAAAAGAAAGAAAAAACAGACCACAGCTTGTCTATGTTTTTATATTCAAAAATGTATTAAAGAGGTCATGAACTGCTTTTTTTTTTTTTTTTTGTACCGTTCTCTGAGGTCCATTTATACTATTGTCAAGATTTTTACATCAAAAAACATCATAATTTAGAATAGTCTATTTTCTGTCCTGTTTTTAACCCCCCTCATCAGAACGCTGTTTGAATAGGCGTGGAGGATTGTAGACTCAGAAGTAAACACCGACTGCTGTGATTGGCTAATAGCTGTGTTTGTTTGACAGCGCACATTCCTCATAGATGGACGCTGCTGTGATTTAGGTGAAAAATGCATAAATGCTCAGTACATATCAAAAGATCTGTAAGAAGAGACAAAGCAATATAGTGACTATGTAATGAAAACAGTTACTCACACAATAAAGTCTGCACAGCATCGTCTTTCAGTTTTAATCTTTTTGAAAATCCCACGTTGTGCCTTGTTTGTAAACGAATCCGCAATAAAATGAACAAAGGACCGAGTTACTACTGACACAGTCTGGATCTGCATTAAAAATATTTCCTAATGTTGGGATCAGAAGGAAGGCAAGGCAAACACTGTTTTTCCACAACTTGGCACTGCACAGCATCTGTTGTTTACTTTATCGTTTGGTTTCTTCTTAGACCTTCACGTTCGCCTCTCTCATAAACACTACATGCTTGAATCGGTGGGCGGGGCTAAACAGGCAGTGCTGTAGAAGCAGGTGTTGATCTTCTTCTGCAGAGACAGTAATTATCCACACTATTACATCTTAGAGTAGAACATTCCACAAGCTGTCATTTTAGCAGACTGCCTTCAATATAAGCTGTTTTTAGACTAACGACAGTTTTGAGTTCTGAAACTCAAACCCTTTAACGTGACAATACACGATTTTGAAACTGAACTACTGTGACACAAGCTATTTACTTCTGAATATTATTTTTAACACTCACAGTTATATCATGAGTACTTAAAGAACATGTGACTTAAATTTGTTCAAAATCTCTACAAATATGAGATATAGAAGTGTTCCCAAACTTTTGTCCTTGAATTTTTTGTATTTTTGTCAATATATTTAAATCAATGTACAATATCTACATATTTTACATCAATTATTATAAATTATTTGCCTGTTTTGGGAATACTGTCTCGATAACTGGATTTTTGTGCTATCTGACAACGTTTTCCCACAGGTAGATCGCAACATTTATTTACAGAGTAGTTCATGATTATCATTCACATGGACTACTTTTGTAAAAAAAAAAAAATCATAATTCACAAGCCACTGGCTTCCACTTGGTTTTGGTTTAGGTGAAAAAACTGCATTATATCAGCCAGCAGATGGTGCTTTTGCTGACGTTTTGAATCTTTCACCAGTAACATCAAGGGAAAGAATCAGTTTCATGAGTTTTCATTTCTCCATCCTCAGGTACTCAGTTCCCCTTAAGTTCACACAGGTGTCCTGGTAGAATGTGACATTCTGAACAATATATGCATTGTTTCATATTATGTAACCTAACAAACTCTTAATTAATTTGGGTGACAAGTTTGCTTGCTATACAGCCAATATATTTTTTAAATATCAGTTATTCTGATTTTTTAATAATTCAAATACATTTATACATGTTTAATTGGCTTAATTGTCAAATAATTTTATACATAGCCCCAAACATACAACAGGTGAGACGAAATTAAGTCCAAAGGACCTTAAAACAAGTTGAGTGGATTAAATGCAAGAGATACAGGCTGATAAAGCTACAACAGGCAACGGTTTAAGTCAAATTTAGAGTGAAAGTAATAACTGAAAAGCAGTATTTTCAGATGCATAGTGACCAGAGTCTGATGACAGTTAATCTGAGGGATTAACTCCAAAAATTCACTCAGAAACAACAATTTACTCTGGTTTATTGTAATAACATTTATAGTAAAAATATTTTTAATACATTTTGTACACAATGTTGCCGTAGATCTTCACTTTTCAAAAGGCATGAAAAAAAAAAAAAAAAAGCATAAAGTGAATGGAGGCTGTACACAGATGCTTAAAAATGTTTACCTTCATGTGAAATGCAGTTTAAGCAGCAAACAGCTGCATCTACAAGTGCAACGGTTAACTTCCTCCCAAAGAGAAGCCAACGCTGCTGCAGATCTGAGCACAGGTCAGAGGTACCACAGGCCTTCAGTCCTTTATGTGAATTTAGAAATCAACGGAAATTATTGCTCATTAAACGTGGTGCAACATCTCAATCCAATCAGTCAGCCGACAAAAGGGGCCTTAAAAGCACTTTCTTGTAAAACGAAACAGAGGCAATGGCTAACAAAACTACCACTCAGAAAGCAAAAATGGATGAAAAATGTCTAAGCAACTAGATTTTCAGATGTTTAGATTAAATCAAACTCGAGGTCACATGAGGAGTGGTGGGCAGGTCAAAGGTCAACAGCATACATACATCCAGACTTACATTTCCAAGCATGCAAACAGTGTTTCCAGTGTCCGGTGGATCAGAGCGGCCCAGAACTCCTCTAGACAGTGGTCAACCAACAAAAAACACGCTAATGTATGAGCGTGACACGGGCACACGTGTGCAAAGTGTTGAAAAGACGCCAACCTCTCGAAATCCATCAGTACAAGTTCTTTAAAAATGATCGGATATTCAAAGAGGCCCAAAACAAACATCAGACAAATGACATTCGCTTCATATGAGATGTCCTTGTATAAAACTGTGTTTGTTTACAATTGTCCAGCAGGTCTGTAGATGTCATTTTTGGGGCCTGCGTGCACATGGACCATCCATGGCTGAGCACTTGTTGAGGATCACTCGTTCAGGGAAAGGATGATGTCATCTTCCAGGTCTGAGTTATCAGAGCTGTCTGCTACAGAAGAACAGAACATCATCTCAGAAAAAAAGAAAACGGCAAGAAACGGAAAGACAGTAATGAAAGAAGAGCAGCAAAAAGAACACGCAAGAAATTACACACAAACATGAAGGGGAAGGATGTCAAACATTCGGTCATGGCCAACAGCAAACAGCTGCTGATACTGTACAAGCTGTCAATGTCAGAGTCTGCTCTTATAATTGATCAGAATCGGTGTCTGTTATCACCTGCCAGAGGCCAAAAGTGAAGAGAGAATGAATATAATCTCAATAGCGCTGCACTGAACTGCTTCATCAGGCCAGATAAACCACACGCATGCAAACTTACGGTCTGACAACACAAATTCCTATTGGAATGACTTTTAGCTCATAAATATTTGTGACTGCACCATCAGTGTGGAAGGGCTTTTATTTTGATGCCACTGAGAATCATTGCGGAGAAACCCTGGAAGTTTGTTTCAAGCTCCCTTTCTCCCTCTCTCTATTAGTTTAACTTTCTAACATTTTTCCTGCCATTGATGGCATTTTTCTGGCTTTGTGTTTTGATTGGTATATGGTAGGGGGCGCTCTTACACAGCTTCTGAAAGAGTTCTGAATCCAATCCAGCTTTTTGTTCAAAATATTTATGAACATTTTTTATTTTTTAAGCAAAGCTCTGTTCATTGTTTTTGCTCAAATGTTTATGAAAATTTTATTTTTTGTTTATTTTTTTAAGCAGAAGCTCTGTTCATTCTTTTGATATATTGCATGTTCAGATATTCGTACAACAAAATATTCTGTGGGCCATGAAAGTTTTGTGAAAATGATCAAAATGCTGGCAACAACTTTTTAAAAACGCTGGTGGGGCAAGAGTTAACGGTCTTGTTTAATAATAAAAGGCAAGCACTATAATATACTGTCGGTATACAATAAATATGCAGTTATGTCATTTAAACAAGCCTCTGAATAAATGAAACAAATTTAACGGAGATGCCTGAGACAGCAACTTTAAATCCTGTATATTCAAACTGGTTGTGTCATATTTATGTCAATTTAACGTACTGTATACATTATTGGCACTAGATGGTCTTCATTTGAGAAAATGTGATTTCCAGTGAATTGCAGGATTTTTTTATTTATTTATATACATTTTTTAAACTTAGATTTGTCTATTTCAAATGTTTTTGACTAATTTCTAAATTAGGTTACTAGTGCTAAATTCCATTTTGATGCACACATCATCAGTCTTAAATCCATTTGCACAGGAGACATTTCCTACACCATGACCTCAAGCAGGGAGCAGGCAGCTCTCACTTCTCTCTTACTGTTTCCATAAAGCAGGAAACTTTTTTTCTCCAGTATGGTTTGTTCTTTTTTCATTTAACATATCTTGAGCTCACATGTGTGTGATATGAAAATTAAACTTTGCGTGGGTTTTCTGCAGTGAGTAGCATGCATGTTGTCACTCACTGTTGTCTAGTACAAGCTCCACATCTCGCTCATTGTCATCTGAATCCTCATCATCGTCATCATCTTCATCGTCGTCATCATCGTCCTCATCATCGTCCGCCTCTTCATCTAGCAGGCGAGCCACTTCCTCATCATCAGACGGAGAGAAATCCTGCTCGCCATCCTCCTCCTCCTCTTCCTCTCCGTTATTCTCGTTCTCCAGCTCCGCCAGCAGCGGATCAGTGTCAATGTCATCCATGTCATCATCGGAGTCATCGTCGTCCTCTTCATCCTGATCATCCTCCTCCTGAAAGAAACAAAAACTTCAAAGTGACCAGAAGAACTGATACTCATTCACCGTCTGTCAGACTGCTGCAGCTCTGTGCAGCACCTGCTGCTTGGCATAACCTTCTGAACGATCTCAGCGTCAGAAGCAGCAGCTGAAGCCATTTATGTTTAACAAGGTCCTCATTTCAGTCGGATCTTAGTAGTTGGAGTGGTATGCTGCAGTGCATTTCACGAGCAGAAAAGGCGTTTTTGTAGACGTTGCAAATTTTCATTTTAAATTCTCTCAAAAGAGTGGTTATTATGGTCCAACTAAAATGAACACTAGTGTAAAAACACTTGGCACAAGTCTTTCATTGTATACTTAGTTCTCAGTGTACACCCTGAGATGAATAACGAATTGTTTCATAACTTTTTTTAAACTATTTTTCCTAAAGAACATACATTCTCTTATTACATGTTTTAGAACATAACCTAACATAACGTATCAGTCCTAAAACTATTTATGCTACACTGAAATCAAAAGCGTCCACAGCTAACAGTTAAATAGTTTTGATATAATCACACAATAAAGGAGTTAATTCAGTTTGCTCACAGAAACTGTGGTTTGCATCAGTCTCACCTGATCTTCCTCATCCTCTTCCTCCTCAGCAAGTCTCTGGCGACCGACTTCGTACAGCCGACACACAGTGTCCATATTTATTGAGTCCTGATTCTGTTACACACATTCATAAACAAAACACAGAGTTTGGTGTACAAGATAAATATATGACATGGATGTAGTGTTCAAGTAAACGTAGAATCGCGTTCTGTAAAGCTATTTACATTTTTTATTCAATGTTGTTAAACTGTACTTTAAAATTTGAGATTTTTTTCTTGTTCAAAGTCCCAGAGTTGAAGTAACTACATATACATAATAACTAAATAAAATAATTCATTAAAAAAAGCACACTATACCTCAATGACAGCCAGATAGCAGTCTTTAGTGTCCGTGCACAGGTCAAAAATGTTCCTCTTCACATCAATGGTGGCTGAGAAAGCAAACAGACCATCATCAAGATCTCCATCTGCTCATTGCAGAAACATTCAATCATTTTCAAAGTACTGTCTATGGACAATATGCCACTAATCAAACCATTTTAAATTAGTCTCTCAGTTGCAAAGACAAATGTCTCATTCCTTTACAAGTGCATATCTTACAAGACGCATCTGTCTGCTTATTTGTTAGTTAAAAATATATATATTTTAACAGACTTTTAGATATTAAACATTCTGCACGTCTTAGAAAAGCTCAGTCTATATGAAGTGAGATGGAGAGAAGAATGAAGATCTCACAGCTACAGTCATACCGATGGGTTTATAATCAGTGGCATCAAAGGTCCTGAAGGATGATCCGAATGGACTCTTCATCTGCTGCTCCATCATGTCATCCTCATCGTCAGCCTGCAACATGGCTACAACACCCTCCAGAACATCAGCGAAATGACACAGTATCTAATACCTCCACATGCAACAGACACTTTCATCCAAAGCGAGAGTATGCAATTTACAGAATAAAACCGATTCAACTGTGAAGAGCAGGGCATTAAAGGTCAGACCATCAGCATCATCAGGATTCTGAGCATCCTCTGGAGTCACAGCTTGCTGCTGATGTTCACAATTCACAAATCTAGTTTCTGCTTTGTCATTATGTGGTATTGAGCATAGATTGAAAGCATAATAGCATAAACAAAATGAGAGAATAAAGTGATCTGAATACTTTATGAATGCTCTGTGTGTGTGTGTGT